>APFE031741413.1:0-43187 GCA_000404065.3 Pinus taeda | reverse complement strand
TGCATGTGCCACATCCATAGCTCGAACTGAAGTGCTCCAAAAGGATAAGATAATGTTTATAGTCCAAATATTATTAAGAGCTAATAATATTCCACTGTTCTATTTTTAGCCTGGCAGTCTAAAAATAGACTCCGCCCATATGTCTAAAAATAGAAGTCCATCTATTTTACCAACATGACCAATCATCCACAAATAGCATCCTACAACTCATAGACCATGATCCATATGTCTAAAAATAGACTTTGCGCCAAAACTTACCTCCGGGACCACTTAGTGAAGGCGACTCATTTCTACTAAGCTCCATCATCTTGTTGCATTATCAACAAGCATTTCTTGTTGCACACTTTTCAACACTGCCATCGTTCTATCTCCTCGTCTGAATCTAAGGTGCAAAAGCTTTCGTGCTCCCACAAAATCCTGCCATCTGTTGTTGGATTCAACAAGTCCTGCTCCCGCACAGTTGTCTTGTAGATACAGTCTAGATCGTCATCGTTATCGTAGTCATGCATTGGCTCTACGTAGCACGATCCTTCTGCAGGGTCTAAAGGTACCACTACACATAGTGACTTTTTCTCGAAAATCATCTTGTGCTTCTTTAGATTTATCACTCCATTCATGTCAGTGGCCCAATCTATTCCTAGTAACGCGGCATAGGGATTGTTGTCATCAACAATCTCTATCACTTCGAAATCTGCAAGCGCGCTCACACTTTTGAAATCCACCATTATTTCTTGCAATCTTCCCATGGGTAGGATCTTTTTCTAGTTCGCCATTCGCAATTGAATAGGAGACTGTTGCAATGCGGTCCTACCCATGCATTCCCATGTCTGCTTTAACAGGATGTTCGCGTCTGATCCTAGATCCAAAATCACTTGATCCATTTCATATTCCCCAATCTACATGGTTAATCTCATCTCTCTCCCTATTCACATTGTGTGCTTTCCGAGCTTCCGGACTACGCGTGGTTCTCCTGGTGCGGTCCCAACACATCTAGTTTTGAGTTCTTGCAGTCCCTTCACAACTTTGTTATCGTGCAGCAGCTTCATGCATGTCTCCAAAAAGGTAGTGAGCATTGATGGGTCCATTTATAGTTCCAGTTTGTTTTTAATACCTGAAGTGGAGGCCTCCGCGAAGCTCTTCTTAACTTCCATTAATGTCTCCTTAGTGCGCTCCAAATCAAATTCTGGTTCCTTTGTTGGAGCCTTGCGAACCCATGCACTCTTTTTGGGTTGCTTGCCTTTGTCATCTCTTATCGTAATACCACTTCGGAGTATGATATTTACGTTTGGGTCTTCCTCTCACAGCTCAGAAATCATCGTTTGCAGGCTGTGATTCGGGGGAGGTTGGAGCGCTCCTTTATCCGCAACCTTATTATCAACGTGGGATAGTCCTCCATCTCATGATCAAAATAGGTACAATATAAGCATGATGGTCTCATCAGATTTTTACAATCGCAGGCATAATGCCCTGGCCCTCCACAATTGTAACAGATCAACTGTTTGCGACCCCTTCTTGGTCCCATTCCACCTCGACCGTGTACGCACCCCTAAAATCTAGTGCACGCCATCCCTGCATTTTGATCGAGGGTCTGTGTTTCGGTCTAAACTCTGTAGGTAGGAGTCCTATCCATCATCAGTCCATAAATTCTATAGGTGCGCGCATCACGGCCTACTGACCTACGGAAATTACAGAACAACTATTGGGAGCTCTGCGTATACTTCTGTAACAGATGGCAGTTATATGTAGCATGATTCCCTCCTATCTAACAAATCATGCACCATAATGCAGGCGCTACGCTCGGTCCTACTTGGGCCTCTGGTCTTAATGGCATTGGTCCTCCTGTCACCAGGTAGTTCGTGAATACTGGACAATTGTCCTTGTCATGTCCCTAGATTTTACACTTTACGCACCATACCTCTTCGTGCAGTTCTAGGCGAGCCATCGTGTCTTGTTTCAAACTCTGCATTTCAAGGCACAAATTTTTCAACTGTGCGTGGATCTGTTGGACTCCCAGGTTAGGATCTTGTATCGGGGTCTCATGCTGTCTCATTGTGATTTCCAAGGCCTCAGCCTAAGTGGATAGCTTCTGCTATGACAACGTGATCCTTAGATGCAGCGTTAGCAACGCTACAAACCATGCGTGGTGTTGCCCATCCGTCAAGGTCATGTTAGCTTCACAAATCATACACTTTAGTCTCTGATCCAGCTCCCAAGGTTTCTCGCTTGGAAGCATCGTGATTTCCTTATCCAATAATCGACTGTGTCTCTAATTTTGGCCTGCTAAATTCCCTATTTAGCAGAACTTGGATATCTGCGATCCCTGCATTTGGGTTGTCATTAGAATTCTTAATGTGCCACGTCAGTGCGCAATCCTGCAAAGCACTGACCAACGTTGCTTTCTTTATATTGTCATCCGTGACTCCCTATGCTTCCCATATAGCCTTTACCACGAACCAAAACTAGTCCGAATCTTCGTTCCCTACCCCTTTGAAAACTGGCAAATTTATTGCACTCACCATATTGAATTTTGGTGGTGGCGGAGGTGGTGTGGGTGAAGATGGGGGTGAAGATGGTGAAACTGGTGGTGGTGTAGGTAGGGGTGGTATGCACGGAATTCGTTGATTTATCAGATTGATCGCACTTATTGGTGAAACTTTCGTGGTGCAGGGTAAACACCTGCACATACCCACAATATGCATTCATCAATACTGCATCCACAACTGTCCCAGGCATTTAACTAAACGATGGAGTTAAACATTTAGACCATAAATGGTCAAGTGGCCCATTCATCAGTTTCTTTGTAACGGAACTTCAATCACCCCATTGAACCTTTCTATCGGGATTAAAACCCCTTAGAACTACAATCCATATATATATATATATATATATAACCATACTACTTCATATATTTTGGCTACATATATATAAAACACTATCAGCGCTAATCTCCCAGTGTAATCATTACACAAAGGAATTCCACGCAATATGCCTTTTCCTCCTTTATAAGGTTCTGCGTAGAACCCGAGGCTACAACCTCATCACAAT
The DNA here is from genome assembly GCA_000404065.3 of Pinus taeda. Taxonomy (NCBI): domain Eukaryota; kingdom Viridiplantae; phylum Streptophyta; class Pinopsida; order Pinales; family Pinaceae; genus Pinus; species Pinus taeda. The sequence continues at coordinate 40,142 of APFE031741413.1, read as the reverse complement.
CGACATTCTCTTCCATCGTGGGCAAACTACATATAAAGTTGCATCACCTCTCTTACTCTGATATGACTATCTGATTGTTTAACACATTCTTTTGCATTAAAAGGCCCGCACCATATAACTAGCAGAAATGTTAACCACTTGGGAATACAAAGGAATTCCTGCTACGAACCTCCGATCACCAATATATCACTATCGGCGATATCGAAACATTCCTAAACTGCTCACCCTTGGCGCCTTTGATTGTCGATATGTGATTTAATTGTGACCATTGATTTGGCCACAATCCGATGGTCCACGATTAATCGCTACTTGCTCTTTGCAAATATCCAAGGCTCGTTCTGATCACTTTAAAAGGGTCTTCGCCGATGCGACATGATCTTAGTCATTGATCTATGAGATCTAATGGCTACTATGTATCACTTTACACTTCTCTGCAACTTCCTTTTACTTAGAAATTCTCCGCCATTTCCAATGGTTCCTGTGGTTTCTGGGTTTTCATGAGGTTCCAACTTCCATTCTTCTACTGCTCAATTCATTCTCGTTTGAGCTTAGCTCTGTGGACTCCTTAAATCACTGTCCTTTGGGAATTTAATCACTCCCTTGAATGGATTCAAAGGTTCATTATAACTCTCTATTTTGTTGCTTCTCCAGAGCTTCGCTCTGTTGCTTCAATTAGACTCAATGGTCCATTTGATTCTTCTGAATCGATCTCCTCTCTCTCTGTGCGTTCCCCAGAACTCTGTCTGTAACCCCTTGTCACAGAGCCTACGAGTTCACATACAAATCAACACTTAAAACACGCATTTCATACATTCTGACATAGTCAGGAAAACTCTGCATATATTAATGTAAAAACACAATATTACATTCGAGACTCCTCGGTCTCGCACAAGCTTGATTTCTACTATTCGTGGCCTCCTCTCTTGAACGCGTAGGTTCACTTATTTATGAGAACACATTGGATTGGATCACTCTGAAGGACTTGATCAATTCTCTAACAAAAGCCCTAAAGCTCTCTGCATGCATACATATGTGTCAGATAAGTTTCCTTGAGACTTTATCGATTCCATCATTTCCTCTGTTTTAAAATAGAAAATTCTTCTTATCAGCTTCCCATTTAATGCCTAAAATATCTCTCTTGTTCCTAGAATCATGGAACTGTTTAAGAGTTGGATTTGAATTCTACCACTCAAGTTCTCATTTATTTATTTTGAGAGAATTTACATATTCTCCCATTATCTAATTAAATCACACTTAAAAGCCTAAATATTACATTGACTTGATACTTAGGAAAACTATTTGCTAAAATGCATGACCCCCTATGTCTACTATTTTAGAACGATTTTCCTTTGGCTGAATGCTCCTGCATTAGACTCCCAAAGTAGAAAATATTCATGATCTCCTGATCATGTGTCTTCTGGTCTTGGTCTTCCTGGATCCCATATTTTTTTTTGTAACTGTCTAGATGCCTTGTACCTTTGCTGCTGTTGTATGTCTGTTGCCTCTTGCCCCATTTTCTTCTTCTTGTCAATTAGCTTCATACTTTGATTGATCATCCTTCCTATTGCTACCATTCTCCTCCATTTGAACTGTTGCATCATCAACTGCCACATTTCTTCAATTCCTATGTCCAGCATGTCTTTGGGCTAGTCCATTTTCTGCTCCTTACTTCTTTCTCTTTCTTTGTGTTCCAGGTTGTTGTTGTTATCTTCTACGTTGGCTTTGCTTGTTGCAATTGTATACATTGTTGTAGACTTTACCTCCACTTTTTCTTGGTTTGCTTTACTAACTCTTGCTTTACTTGCTGCCTCCCTATCATCCTTACCTCTTTCATGATTAAATCATGTCTGTTCAGCATTCTTTCTAGAAATTTAACTTCTCTGCTCCATGGATTGAATTCTTCCACAAAATCTCCTTCTTCCATCTTTATTTGGCTGTTCACTTGTGCCAAATCTCCTCTAGCATTTGCAACAAAACCTGCACACTCAAAACACTTGTTAAAATAAAAAACATAAGGCTATTGTGCCTTATCTTCCTTTAGCAACAATTCAGTTTGCTACTCTGTTTTCTCCTTCTTCTCTGTCAACACATTAGTATGTTGATTCGAATTCTTAACAGAATTCATGAGGCTGTCAGTTAGTCTCTCTTCCACACCATCTGTTCTAATGATGTCTTCCTGCTTGGATTCACAGTAGTGAATTTCTCCTCCTTTAGCCTGTTGCTGGTTATCTTCACATTGAAATTGTTTGATTACTACTGCCTCTTTACCATCTTCAAACAACCTCTGCTCAATCTATTTGATCACATACTCATACTCATTCATGATTTTTAATGAACCCGCAAACAAATTATTGCATCTTCCTGTCTCCATGGCTACTTGAGACACATTTTCTTCTTCAGAAACTGTAACTGCAACTTCTATTCTACCGTCAGGTTCTCTCATCATTTTTTCCAGCAGTTTAATCTCTTCTTCACACTTAGCAAGCACTTCATCACAATGCCCTCTTCTTCTAGCTTCATCCTTTACATGTTGTGTTACAGTATTAAAATAATGTCTTCTTTTGACCCTTGTACTCTCAAGGTCTTTCTGCTGTAGCAAATCACTACTTCCCTCATTCAAGAGGTCCTCTCCATCATACTCTGTTCTCCTAGAGTACTCCTTTAGACTTTCGACATCTTCAAAAGATTGTCCATCCTCTGTAAAACACTCCTTCGTTAGTGTTCCTTTTCCCAAGGTTAAATCCTTTGCATAGGGTTCCTCCTTCTTAACATCTTTCTGTAGATGTCCTTCTTCCCTACTGTCTGTCTCAACAGTTTCATGGCTATCTCCACTGTGCCTATCATCATAGTGAATTGATGATCATTTACTATGTTTTCAGCTAACATTGTATCTTCCTCAAGTTTTCCTTCAGTCCCTTGCTATTCTAAATCCTTCATATGATTCAAAAATTCATCGATAATATCCTCTTCAATCTCTTCAAGCCCTTCACTTGGTTGCTTGACATCTTTCTCCAGCTGTATATGAGATCTATCTATCTCATCTTTTTCCATAACAGAATTTATATTTTGCTAATCTTCTTCCTTCTTCATGACAATATCAGCAAATTGTCCTTCACCTGTTTCACCTGCAAACATACACAAATTGTCAGATTTAAAATCATTAGACCCCTTGGTCTCACTTGAAGTTTCAGTCTTCAAGTCTTCATCTTCACTTTCTCCCAGAAATTCTCTTTGTTTTGGTTTACAAATGTACTCTTCCATTTCTAACTCAACTTCCTTGAGTTTTCCCATCAGCCATCTCACTTGCTTTTGTTGTAGCCTTCTCTGCATCTCGTGCCATTTTACTGGCTTCTTCCTCAAGACCCAACCTAGTCTTTGGCTTTCCTCAAGCATTCTCCTTAATGCGTCGAGTTGTTCTTTTAATTCAACAACCTCTTTGTCAATTTCTTCTTGACTCATCCTCTTGCCATTTTCTTTGGCATCCTCTTTCTTATATCCTTTGTTGTGGCTTCTCTCTGAACCTCTGCTATGACTATCAATAGTCATCTTCTTCTCTTCTTTCTTCATGAGCTACCTTGCAACAAGCCTCTGCAACAACTAGTCCTCCTGGCTGCAATATTACCTCACTAAGCTCTCCTCACTCAGTCTTTTGGTAAGCATAGGCCCTCTGTCTGGAGCCTCTTCTTTGAGCAACACCTTTGCTCCTTCTAGGCTTCTGCAATCTCTCACTTCCTCTTAAGAACACTTCAACTATCCTCTCTATCCAATTTCTTATTGGATTCTTCAGGTTCACTGCCACTTCTCTTTTAGAGTATTCTCCTTACTTTGTCTTCAAGAACTCACCTGGTTCTTCTCTTGCTGTCACCTGTGCATTAGTATAAAAACACATATTCTTAATTTAAAACAGAACACATTACCTCGCCTTCAAGATCTCAGCATGATCTTGTTTCAGCCATTCTTCTGCACTTTGAATGGATTGTCCTCTGTTTTGTCCCTCAAGTCATTTTTCCTTCAGAACTTGCAATAACAAATCTTGTTTTTTCTTTCCTTTAAGGAATTCTCTGTTCCTACCTACTCCAAGCCTCTGTTGGAATGCTACAGTCTTCCAAGAACTTCAAAAGTTCTCCTTTTACAGATTACAAATCTGCTCTGATTACAAACTTCTGCTCTGATACCACTAATGGTGCAAGGTAAACACCCACACATACCCACAATATGCATTCATCAATAATGCATCCACAACTGCCCCATGCATTTAACTCAACGATGGAGTTAAACCTTCAGACCATAAATGGTCAAGTGGCCCATTCATCATTTCCTTTGTAACAAAACTTCAATCACCCCGCTGAACCTTTCTATCGGGATTAAAATCCTTTAGAACCACAATCCATATATATATAACCATACTCCTTCATATGTTTTGGTTACATATATATAAAACACTATCGGCACTAATCTCTTGGTGTAATCCTTACACAAAGGAATTCCACGCAATACACCTTTTCCTCCTTTATACGGTTCTGCATAGAACCTGAGGCTACAACCTCATCACAATCGGCATTCGCTTCCATCACGGGCACACTACATATAAAGTTTCATCACCCCTCTGACTCTGATATGACTATCAGATCATTTAACACATGCTTTTGCATTAAAAGGCCCACACCATATAACTATCGAAAATGTTAACCACCTTGGAATACAAAGGAATTCCCACTCTGAACCTCTGATCGTCGATATATCACCATTGGCAATATCGCAACATTCCTAAATTGTTGACCCTTGGCGCCTCTGATCGCCGATATGCGATTCAATCGTGATCGTTGATCTGGCCATGATCCAACGGTCCATGATTAATCGCTACTCGCTCTTTGCAAATCTCCAAGGCTCATTCTGATCACTTTAAAAGGGTCTTTACCGATGTGACATGATCTCAACTGTTGATCTATGAGATCTGACAACTGCTGTGTATCACTTTACACTTCTCTGCAACTTCCTTTTACTTAGAAATTATCCGCCATTTCCAATGGTTCCTATGGTTTCTGGGTTTTCACGAGGTTCCGGCTTCCATTCTTCTGCTGCTCAATTCATTCTCGTTTGAGCTTAGCTCTACGGACTCCTTCAATCACTATCCTTTGGTACTTTAATCAATCCCTTGAATGGATTCAAAGGTTCATTATAACTCTCTGTTTCGTTACTTCTCTAGAGCTTCGCTATGTTTCTTCAATTAGACTCGATGGTCCATTCGATTCTTCTGAATCGATCTCCTGTCTCTCTGCGCGTTCCCTAGAACTCTGTTTGTAACCCCCTATCACAGAGCCTACGAGTTCACATACAAACCAACACTTAAAACACACATTTCATACATTCTAACATAGTTAGGAAAACTCTGCATATATTAATGTAAAAACACAAGATTACATTTGAGACTCCTCAGTCTCGCACAGGCCCGATTTCTACTATTCATGGCCTCCTCTCTTAAATGTGCATGTTCACTTATTTATGAGAACACATTGGATTGGATCACTATGAAGGACCTGATTAATCCTCTAACAAAAGCCCTAAAGCTCTCTGCATGCATACATATGTGGTAGATAAGTCTCCTTAAGACTTTATCCATTCCATCTTTTCCTCTGCTTTAAAATAGAAAAATCTTCTTATCGACTTCCCATTTAATACCTAAAAGCTCTCTCTTGTTCCTAGAATCATGGAACTGTTTAAGAGTTGGATTTGACTTCTACCACTCATGTTCTCATTTATTTATTTTGAGAGCATTTACATATTCTCCCATTATCTAATTAAATCACACTTAGAAGCCTAAATATTACATTGACTTGATACTTAGGAAAACTATTTCCTAAATTGCATGACCCCCTAAGTCTACTATTTACAACGATTTTCCTTGGGCTGAATGCTCTTGCATCATTTCGCGATCTCTTCCTCGCTTTCTAGTGGAGATGAAATTAGGGGGCTAGATTCTAATTCTACGCTACCTTCGTTTCTGTAGATCCTCCCACTTCGCGTATCCCCAAATATCAATTTATTCGCATAACCTGCTTTTCACACAGTATCATTTTAATCCAAGTGTTCAAAGCTTTAACGTACTTACTATGTGGTTCCTTGAGGAAGTGTTGTTCCATCTCACCATAGCTGACTGAAGTATCTACCACAAACTCGATGATAAACCCTCTTATAATGCGATCAAGCCAATGGTCCATAGCGTGCGCGACCTTATCTTCTAATGATTCCAGTTTGTGCACCAACTCTGGAGTCCACACAATAGGTTTGTCGAGCCTACACCTTCCTTGATTGTCTACTAGCTTCGCAATCCACTCGTACAACTCAGAGGGAAAGGATGCAAAGAAAATTTCATGGATTTCCTTATATAAGTAGCAATCTAACCACTCTTCCATTGATAACCGTGGATTCCTGTTTTCTTGCGCCACGAACTCATGAATCTTTCTGTCCAACCACTCTCCAATTTCTTTCTTTGTCGGATTCTAGTGACACGACATAAGATATCTCTTATGTAGATCCCGGTCCCGGCAATAGAACCATTTGTTGGCTTATTAGGGCCTCACCCAGGTTCAGAGTTAAGTTAGCCAAACAAATCCCGGTACTACTGGCCCTTTCGGCAATAGTTCGCAGAGCGCGGACTGAGGTCTCACCCAAAGTAGTATGGGGGGTGCTAGAACCAGGTTTATGCACCCTAGAGATGTTTGATGAGTTTAAGTGGTCTGTGGTTTGACCCTGCACGAAAGTCGCTTTGTGCCCTTTCCCGTACCTTGCAGCCTGATATATTGTCTTTGCGCAGTCCTACTTGGGAGCCGAACGTTGCGCTTCTACATTATTACCCAAGTCCTTATTGGTATTCCAATGTTAGTTGATTATTTTAGCCTACTTGCGTGCTTTAAGTTATACTCAACAACATAAACCATTCATACAGGTGCGTGCAGTAATTACACAATATATTTGCAAATTATATCAAACATGCATTAACCCAAGAACAGATACACAGAATTATGACAAAACTTCTCTTTATTAATTCCTTCTTCTGTTACAAACTTGACTCCGCCCTGTGCACTCAGCTGCAGGGGTCAGCACACTTAGCTGTGGACGACTAGGCCTCTGTGCACTCAGATGCAAAGCCTTATCCTACTCTACGACCAAAAGACACACTTCACCCTTACTTAGACTCTTTATACCTCTCTTGCTCTATTATTTTTCCCTTCTTATTTTACACTTAGAGCCTCGCTCTATTTATACAATCCCATGGTCTGCGGAACATGGGTAGGTCTATCCAGCCGAAATTGCATTACAAAACTAGGGCGAACAACCCTGTGATTTTATCTACATTTCACACTCCGCGCTTGGAATTCACGGAGTCTTTACAACAATATTGGGTCAAAAATTGGGCTTTGAGCCCCAAAACATGCCTTGGGGGGGATTCCATGCCCAACAGTGGTCAACTGAGGCAATCTGCAACATTATTGGTGTTGCCCTTCTTATAATTGATATTCAAATGGAACTGTTGTAGGTATGTGGACCACTTCTGATGGTGATCATTATGCTACTTCCCTTGGGTCTATATGAACTACAGGTGTTGGTGGTCTGTGTGGATGACCGTTTCCTTCCCCAACATGTAATGCTTCCATTCACGACAGGCCTACACAATGGAATAAATCTCTTTGTCATAAGGGATACTTCTAGTATGTGTCTGAAAGTGTCTCGCTGTGATATGCCATTGGATGCCCATTTTGAGTAAGGACTACACCAATAGCATAGTCAGAGGCATCTATCTCGATCTCAAATGGTTGTTGCAAGTCTGATAATGCGAGCACTGGTGCCGAGGAGAGGCGATGTTTCAACTCTGCGAATTCCTTTTGTTGAGATTCAGAGCAAAAAAATTATGCTTTTGCTCCTCCCTTGGTGACTTGACTCAAGGGCCAAGTGATATGAAAAAATCCCAACACGAACCTATGGTAGAAGTTGGCAAGACCCAGAAAGTTGCGGAGCTCTGTTAAAGTGGTTGGAGATGGCCAATCTCGAATGACTTGGATCTTGGATGGATCCATATGCACCCCCTGTTCATCAATAATGTATCCTCGTACTCTTCCATGACCTTGCCCATATGTAGTCGTCGTGCGGAGGGGCCCTGTCTAGAGGTCGTGGCCACAGTCTTCTTCTTTCCTTGAGGGCATATCATCAGGAAAACAAATTTCCCGGTTTTGGAAATGAGCTTACTGCATTGTTTTGCAGTAACCAAAGAGATGGCGGTAGCCGATGCTACCTCTGGTATCCTATACAACTTATTTCCCAAAGTAATAATAACAACACGAGGCCTTGAATCATACACAGCATGTTGCTTCCACAAGTATGGTTGGCCTAATAACACATCACAAACATCAAGGGGAGCAATGTCACACAATACCTAATCCTCGAAGGGCTTGATGTTGTATGGAAGGCAACATTTTTGGCTCACGTAAAGATTTTGTCCATATGTGTTGTGGTCGGTATACCCACCCGCTTCACTACCTCTGCCCAAATGAGGTTCTTTTGGCTCCCGTTGTCGACAATGAACTATAGCGGGGAGCCCTTTACCCCACATCTGGGAGTGGAAGAGGCACTCCTCCTCCTCTGGATCTTCAGGTTCCTCCTTCTGGATCTTCATGGTGGAAATGGTGGCGTTGGGATCCGCATCGATGATCTGCTTCCCTTTATCATTCCCCTTATCGGGTTCTGACTCAGAGCCGGAACATGCATCTGATTCAGAAGACACTAGCTTGGCCACTACTCACTGCTTGGCCCAACACTCACTTGTGTTATGAGTGGAGCTCTTATGGAACTCATACCACTTTCCTGTGTCCTTCTTCAGCTTTGTGGTGTTGTTCTTTGCTTGCGGATTTGGCAAGTTGTCCTGGGCCACCCCGCCTTGGCTTTGTCCTTTGTTCAACGGTTTGGGGGCGCCTTTCCCTTGCTTTGGATTTGTAGATCCAAAGATCGCTTCTTCTGTTTAAACTTCTGCTCGATCTTGACAGTGTATCGGTATGTCGTGCAAAGCGAGGAGATGTCCACGAACTCCATCTCATCTTGGATGTACCTGTGTAGGCAATCACGGTATTTGAGTACCAAATGTAGCTTAGAATCCTTCATACCCAACTTTGTGCGAAGGGTATGAAAAATATTGGTAAACTCTGGCACGTCTTGGTCCTTTCCCTGTCGCAACGGGCGTCTAACAGGGTAGTACTACTCCTTTATGGCATTATGGAATGAATTCCAAGTGGGTGCAGCTGAAAACAATGAGGTTGTACTTTCATCCTTCTGCTCGCAGTAGGTTTCCCACAAGTCCTTGACGTGGGGGGCGGCTTTGAGAAGAGCGAAAGTAATCTTTTCCCGGGCAGAAAAATCATGAACAAAAAAATACCCTTCTAGCATATTTAACCATTTATCTACCGCGTCTGCATCTATCTGACCCTCACATATGGGAATTTCAAAGTTAACTTGTACCTTAAAGGGTGTGGCACTTCCAGAGTAGCTACTGGAAGTATATGTGTCGCCCCTAGGCAGCGGCTGAAGGATCTGGGCAAAGTTTTCCATCATCACATTCCTTTGTCACTCGAGGGCCTCTTCGAGCAAGATTTTGATAGGATCTCCTACCCCCTCATATTTCTTTTCATCCACCATGGGAGGCCGTCGGGATTTGCAAGGCTAGTCTTGCAAAGGTTCGACTAGTTCAAGCCCTAACTCCTTATATCCCGACCTCGCTCGGGACATGTAAGGGAAAATAGAGAAATTGCAGACCGCTCTAATACCACTGATCCATATTTAAACAAGAATGCAATAAATTGCATAGATAACCATAAATATAGAGATGTAACATAAATAATACTTCATTTCATTAATGTAAAATACTGAAATATGCTTACAAACAAAAATGGAAATAACGATGGTAGCTTATATTTGAGGAGAGATGTGGTGGCTACATGCCTCTGAACTGTCTTAAAATGAGGCTCAAAGGCCTATTTATTGTTGAGAAACAATGGAAAACCTTAAACATCCAAAAACCTAACCCTAGGAGATGAAGCACCAAACTATGGGCCCCGTTTTGGGTAAATTGGTACATCGACTTTTGGGGTCGGAACTTTGGCATAGATCTTCGTTTGACACGTACAATACCTCGTTAGAAAGATCTATGGATTGACATTGCTCCGATTTTTCCCAAAAAGTGTCGTTTAAGGCCTCAAAACAGCCCCAGAAGTTCAAGACCTGAAAAACTGCTAAAAATAGTAAATTGTGCTACAAGTAAGGAAACTTAAAAACTGAAAGAAACAATGGTGGGGATCCAAGTGGAATTGGTAGGTGGCCACCAATATCCACCTGGATCAATTACAACAAGCATCCTAAGTTGTGGGATGAAAATTTGCACTATATTCAACATGCTTACAACCGGGACAAGCACTCTTCAATTCAAACATTGCCATTTGAGGCATGTTTGGGATACTTGCCTAAGTATCCTTTGGATTTCATTTTTGGAAAAGATGTTGCTATTGATGGTCATAGTGACATAGACAAAGCAAGAAGGTTCATTGAAAAAGTCCCATTGGTACACCAAAGAGTTCAAGAATAGCTTGAAAAGAGCCAAGTCAAGTATAAAGCAAGGCACGACAAGCATCAAGTAGATCACAAGTTCCATGTTGACAATGAAGTTTGGCTACCAATTATCAAAGAGAGGCTTCAAGGAGAAGGTAAAAAACTGAAACCAATTAGATATGGTCCATTCATAATTTTGGAAAAGATTGGTAACAATGCCTTCAGGTTGGATTTGCCTTCATATATGCAAATTTATGCTGTTATTAATGTTGAGAACTTAAGGTTGTATAAGCCTCCTTTGAAATTTGAAGACCAAGGAGAGAATGTCCAAATTCCTTCCATATAAGATTTTTCTCTTGAATACCTTGATGAACTACAAAAAGACACCATTCTTGACAGAAGAACAAGGTTTTCAAAATGAGGGAATGTGGATTACCTTTGAGTGGATCTCAAGGGAAAAAATCCTTCAAAGGCCAAATGGATCGAGATTGGAAAGGTGAGGAAATTGTACCCTCACATGCTGGACAACTGAAAGTGATCTTTTGGATTCCAAAAGGCTTCTAGTGGGGAGGAATGGTCAGGTGCTCAAAAGAAGAAGAAGCTCAAAATTAAAAGTTGTTGGATTGGTGTGGAACCTAGGCGACCATGTAGTGCTTGTCATCTTGAATCTAGCGCAACTCGTTTCGTGAGAAACAGACTCCGTATGACTCTAGAAACGAGTTTTGTTCACTTTCCCAAACATGAGAATTTAAAAAAAAAGGACAACCCAGACAACAGTCCATAATATTGACATGGTGCTGACTGGGATAGTTACGTGGATGTTGACTTAGTCAATGGGCTCCTCGATGAATCACCATGTGACAAGTGGCTTCGTTTCATTGGTTGGATTTTTGTGGTTTTGATTGGTTGAAGGAGTGGCTAACCAGGGCTGACACGTGGCCCAACTAGAGGCCACCACGTGGTAGCCTGGGAGGACACCAAAAGTTTTTCTATAGTCCGAGCGGAGGCAAAGAGGGTTGAACCCGCGATCTCCCAACCATATTCCAGAGTCTCCGCCATTGCACTATCAACGTGGGTCTTAACCATATTGGATGCGCGTTCTTTATAAAGTTTATTATCGTACTATATGGAGGTTGGGCCATCTCGCGGTTATATAAACTGCCCTTGTGACCAAAATGTAGGTGGAGTGGGGGCCCTACTAGCAGGGGTAGTTCGTTGGCCTTAGCCCCTGGGCACATGGCCACAAATTTTGGTTCACAGGCGTTAGTAGTCTTTTTAATTGTTCGACAATTTTGCCTAGTTTTCGATGAAATTGTCGCTTCGTTGGCGCGCTTTGCGGGCGAAATTGTAGGATGATGCCGAATTTTGGGGAATTTACGGTGTGATTAGTAGAATATTGGGAAAGGCCATAACTTCTTCAGTTTTTTACCAAATCAGGAGAAAAAAGAGGCTACATAGGCATTTTTGGGCATTCTGAAGCCATTGGAATAGGTTTCAGAGCATTCAGAGCATTGTAAACTAATGTATTCACATTTTTTAGCATAATAGAGAGGGCCAAGCCATTGGAAGCTGGACCAAGGAGACGTATCCCAGGAGAGGTGAACTCCTTTATCATGTGCTGTTGTGATATGGTTTATGGTGATGTTTATGTCTATCATTTGTTGTTGTTCAGCCATTTGTTTATGTTAATTTGATCATAAAAATTACATAACACACTCAAAAACCCATGTTTAAACTTACAAACAATCACATAATTCCTCAAGCATATTTAATATAATTTGAAAGGTAATTTTAGCACAACAAAACTAATTTTCTTAATCAAAAGTTGGTTTCTAGAGGTGTTTCCATGGGTGTACGACCCTCCATGCAAAATCTCTACAATATCTCATTTTCATACTTGCCTTGAGACACAAATAATTCCCCATCACCTTGCCATTTTTCCAGCCCGAGGAAGTAGTGCATGAGACCCATGTCCTTCATAATTCCATTGCAAGATCCTCCTTGCAAGAGCTGATCAATTGATCATCACCAGTTAACATTAAATCATCAACATGTAAAATAATGACAAGTAATTTACCTTCTGCCAAAATAAGATAGAGGTTTGCATCCACTTCACTTTTGGTGAAGCCCAAAACAGTGAGATAATTGTCGATATTAGTGTACCAAGCTCGGGGTGCTTGTTTGAGACTATACAACGCTCCCTTGGGTCTACACACATGAGACTCCCGATAAAATGTCTCAAAACTTTTTAGTTGCTCGATGTACATCTCCTCCTCAATAACCCCATTGAGAAATGTTGTTTTACATCCATCTGGTGGATCTTCCACCCCATCTATGCAACCAATGCAAGAATTGACCTAATTGATGAATACCTTGCTATAGGAGAAAAGGTCTCCTCATAGTCAATTCCCTCAAGTTGAGAGAATCCTTTGGCCACAAATCTAGCCTTATATTTTTATATGCTTTCGTCTACTGCATGATTAACTTTGAAGATCCATCCCAAACTCACAACTGATTTACTCGCTTGTCTTGGGACCACTTCCCAAGCATTGTTCTTCATGATGGATTCATATTCTTCCACCATTGCATCAACCCAAATAGGTTTCTCTATTGATTCCTTGAAAGAGGATGGCTCAGTCTCTATAATCTCAATCATTAGAGTCATGTATCCAGTGTATCTCTCAGGTGACCTCCTTTGTCCATGCAAGTTTCAAGGAGATCCCACATTCTCCCTCTCATCCTGCACAAGTCTATAAATTTACCTGGTTCTTTTAATGCATTTTCTGGATGGTTCTGCATGAGTGGATGTATCCTCTCTCTGCTCCTCAATTTTTGGCTGCTCCACAACTTCCAGAGGCTTCTCCTTTGGATATAAAAGCTCCTCTTATGGTGGGATTTGAAGCTCCCTCTCAAGAGAGCTCCACCTCGCTTTCTCCTCATGAAACTTTACATCCCTTCCCACAATTGTCATTCTAAGGGAACGTAAGCACACACAATAATTGTGTGGTGTTTCGATGTATCCCTCAAGAGCTCTCAACTATGTTGTCAGCTCAAGTTTCTTCCTTGAATCTTCGGAGACATGGCAGTAAACAAAGGCTCCAAAATTCCTGAAGTGAGACACATCCAACTTTCTCCCCGAGAAAGCCTCCTCCGGTGTAATCATACCAAGAATTTGATGAGGACTCTGGCTATGAAAGTAGATTGTTGTGTTACATGCCTCTGCCTACAAATGCAGTGATAGGCCTTGGTCATGTAGAATAACTCTAGTAACTCCAACAATGTTCTGGTTCTTTCTCTCAACTACCCCATTCTGTTGTGGGTTGTGGGGTGTTGTCAGCCCTCTTCAAATGCCTTCACACATAACTCCTTGAAGTCATTCAAAACATACTCACCTCCATTGTTGCTCCTAAGAGCTTTCACCTTCTTGTCGGTCTCTTTCTCAACTAGTGCCTTGAATTCTACAAACTTTGAGAATGTCTCATCCTTCTTTTACATGAATAAGATCTAACACTTCCTCGAGAAATCATCAATAAAATAACAAAATATTTGTGTCCGCTAGTGGAGGCTGTCGAGAAAGCTCCACAAACATCGGAGTGGACTCTTTCCAAGATTGCATGTGCTTTATTGTCTCATTCATGGAATGTGGATTTCACATACTCCTAAAAGGTACAACCTTTCCATACATCCTACCGCTCAAGTGTTCCTTTAGGGAGGGCAGTGGTTATTTTCTGCATAATTTTCAAGCTGCCATGATGAAAATCGCCCAATCTCCTATGCCAAAGTTCACCGACATCATGACTCTACACTTTCTCTGCCTTACTGCTTAATGCGACACAATTTTCCACATCCAACTTGTACAGGTTCTTCACCTGAACCCCGATCTGCTACACCTGTCTAGTGGTTATGTGTCTTAGGAATGATTTCCCTTTGATAGAGATCACATCATGACCGTGATCTTCCAAAATTGCTACAGATATGAGATTATTCTTTAGGCTTGGAACAAACATTACATCTTTGAGGCGAAGAGGAGATCCTGACTCCCTCCCAAAGGTTATTGGACCAATCCCAGTAGCACTATACCTTCCATCATTCCCAAGCTCATTATGCATCTAGAGATATTTCTCCTCCAGTTCACTAAAAAACTCTCTACACCATGTCATGTGGAACAAGGCACCAAAGTCCAAGTACCACACACGCCCCATCACAATGTTGGCCATGCATGTGATAAGGGTGAAGTCTAGCTCAAACTATGAAGCTAAAGATTCATCTACTGTTCCTCTTGAGTTCTTCTTGCTAGAATTTTTGTGTGGACACTTTGTAGCATAGTGCCCAAATTCATGCCAATTGAAGCATTCTATTTTGGACAAGTCTTTATTCTTGCCCCGTGTTATAACCCAATTTTTCCATAGTCACAATTTAAATTTTGACTAAGAAGTGAGGGAAGTACTATTCATGTTGTTTCCCTAGGACTCAGTTTGAAATCTAACAGAGAAATGCATCCATTTAGATAATGGAGAAATACTGAAGAGGTTTTGTGTTAAATTCCTCATGAATTCCACTCTCAGGGTTTCTCTATCCTACCAACAAGGTCAAATTTGCAGAAACATATTTTTTGTCCACAAGATGAACATCGTGCACAACCATTTTTTACCTCTGGCAGTAGTATAATGAATGAAAAGAGCTAATACAAGAAATTGAAAGTAAAAATCTGAGCAAAGCAGAGTTTCAAAGAAAAAATCTAAGTGAGGGATAATTTCCTCGATTGTCGAAGCAAGGTCATGACAATACCCTTATTGATGGCAATCCAAATTTACATATATCACCTCCTTTAGAATTTTTAGGGAAATTCGTTATTCCCATAATCAACAGATTTCAAGACATATTTGTCTAATTGGGCAGTGCCTCCACAATTAATTTGCCTTAGGTGGTTGTGGTGGGAAGCTAGAGCAATGGGAAATCCAACGTTCTAAATGCTCTTGTTGGATGGGATTTTCTCCCCATAGGAGCTAACATTTCCATTTGAAGGTATTTGGTTTTGTATATCATTCAACTTCCTCATAGGGACAATGACTCATTGTCGAAAAATGTTGGGTGTGGGGAGTTTTTGCATCTTAGTGGAAAGATATTTTTTGATTCCAACGCCATTTGAAGGGAAATTCATGCTAAGGCAAAGAAAGAAGTGGAGTTAAACAAGGGTGTGTCTAACAAGCAAATCAGGGTAAAAATATTTTCTCCAAATGTTCTCAATATAACATTGATCGACTTACTTGGGATAACAAGGGTTCCAGTGAGTGATCATTCTTCACATATAGAAGCTAGAATCAAAATAATGATTCTATCATACATTAAGCATGAGACATGCATCATCCTAGTTGTTTCTCCTGCAAACTATGTTTTGTCAAATTCAGATGCCCTTCTATGGCAAGAATGGTTGACCTTGATGGATCTCGAACCATTGGTGTTATAACAAAGCTTGATATTATGGACACGGGAACTTATGCTCGTAACCTCCTTCTTGGAAATGTTGTCCCCCTTTGACTTGGGTATATAGGGATTGTAAATCGCAGTCAAGAGGATATTATTGCAAACAAAAGGATTCGATATGAACTGGCCTATCATAAAGAAAGAATGAAAAAAAAAAATCCGCATTCGGCAGGGGTATCATAGTTTCGCTGATTGATGTGGTGTTCCTATTTAGCAAAGAAGTTGAGTCAAATTTTGGTACAAGATATGAAGTCAATAGTTCCCAAATAAAAAGCTCGAAAAATAGCCAAATGGTTAGTGTGGTGAAGGAACTTTATTTCTATGACAAGACCATAGACTTGAAAGTCGGT
Source organism: Pinus taeda (assembly GCA_000404065.3). Lineage (NCBI taxonomy): Eukaryota > Viridiplantae > Streptophyta > Pinopsida > Pinales > Pinaceae > Pinus > Pinus taeda. Next base: position 23,718 of record APFE031741413.1, on the reverse strand, counting down.
CAAGGAGCATTGTTGTTGAACTTGAAGAGATACAGGACATCAAGAGATTGGTTCTCGAATATAATGAGTAGGAGAAAGAGGATTTATCCATTGATGCAGCACAACTAATTAATTGGTCCCCAGAAATATCAAACAAAATGCTAAGTGGTCGGGGAGTATGGGAAGGTACTGGATGACTAGGCGGTGCACAACAAAAGCATCATTTCTGTAGGTGCAGCCATGGCTGATGGAGATAGTGTGTTACTAAAATCATTTCATGTTATATCTTGGTTCTCTTCATGCTTGTGTGGGATTGTTCCTTCTTGAGGTGTCTCATATAACTGAAGCGAAGAAATGTATGATGCTATGAACATGGTGCAAGTCAAGACTTTCATTCCTAAAATCTAGACAGTAATGTTGGTGTCGGGGAGAAAAATAGTTTTGAAATTGTATTGCATAACTAAAATCAACTTTGTGTTTGTGTTCGTCAAACATATGTTTTAGAAGAATCTTATAATCAGTTACGAATGCGTTATGTGGATGACATTAAAGCGCACTTGACTGTTGTGGGCGTAGAGGTGGGAATGACACCAGAAAATGGAAAAGGAAATCCTTACTGAAACCGGTCAACAAAAGAAGAATATACCTCTGCAGGTATTTACGCCATCAACATTCCACAACGCTTACACCCAAATCTGATGATGACCGATGACACATGCCCCAATGGAATTTAATTATTGATGTGCTATTTGGGGGGGGGGGGGTTCCCAAACCACTTATCAACGATCGTCGGTCTATATTCAACCCGACATCACTTAGTCCTTATGCCATAAACCACCAAAAGTGATCCCGTAAGCCGTTTGTGGTTTTCAAGAAGCCGTGTGTGATTTTGTTAGCATATATGTGGAAATTAGCATCTGAGACCCAACTCAACATCTATTCCCCAACGCACCTCCACAAAGCATTGACAAGTACCCAGGTTCCCATGCCTTTGACGAGTTTCGAACATTGAAGGATCCAAATGCATATGTCTTCTTATGACAAATAATCAGGTTGTGGTTAAAATAATATATATATATATATATTAATTTTTAAGATTTGTAATCTTTTTAAAATATTTTCTTAGTTTTAATAAATAGTTTTATAACTATTTAAAAACCATTTTTGTAACTATGTCAAAAGTCGTTCCTGAAACTAATTCGATTTCGATAGTTAATATGCTAGGATGGGGGAATAAAATCCCGAAAATGATTTTTTGTGGGGGTTCAGTGGTTCGGAGTCTTGGGGAATCTGAGGATTTTTCATGAAGACACTGTAATGGAAAATTTCTCATGAAATCAATAATAGAAGTCGGTTTGATTCCAACTGTGGGTATGGTTGCAAGCATTGTTTACTTTTTAATCTGTGTGATTCCATGTATGTTTTTCCTCTTTGGAATGATGTATGATGCAGTAGGTTGGTCCAATTTAAACTCATGAATTTACTTTTTGTACTCATGTGCTTTAAGTTTGAATCCCTAAATGAGCGTTCCATGTTCCAAAAAATTAATTCACAATTTCCTTCTCTGTTCACTATTCTCTCTACAAGATTGAGGCCTAGATTCTTAATTGCCTTTGCTGAAATCCCGTCTCATTTGCTTTCTTCTTCACCACATCTTTAATCTAAGTCCTCTGTGACACTCATTGTTTATGACTGTTCTGATTCTAATTCTAGGTTTCATGAATTAGGTAATTCATAACTAGTACCTCTGGCCACTGATTTTAATAATTTACTTCATTCTTACGACGTCTCGGGCATTGGTTCCCCCATAGTCAAGAACTATCTCCAAGGGTTACAACACCCCCTTGGATGGATTCTAGTTTGGTTTGAGATTTTTTCCCTTTTCCCTTCTTTCCCTTACCAACCAATGCAAACTTTTCTTCATCCTCGCCCTTGAATGAGGTTCCATCTCTGGTATTACACTTGATCTCTTCTTATACCAAATCAGATCATAAGCGTTCCCAATTCAGTAATTTCTCCCTCCATTTCGCTGGTCTTGGTAGCTATGCCAACTTTTGGGAAGGCCTAGAAGAGCTACGCACACCAAGTAATCTTCTACAACATTGACACCAACCCCTCCATGCTCATCATGAACTTGTGTAATTATGTTGAGATACCACAAAATATTATCATTCTTCTGCATCTTGATGTTCCGAAGTTTATCTTTGAGGGCCAGTTTCATGTTGTCACTGCTATTCTCGAACAACTCTGTTAGTACCTTCCACAATTCGAAAGGAGTTTATTTCCCACGGAGATTTGGGATAATATGATTTCACACTCCCTCCAAGATTATTCTCCTTGCCTTTGCTACATCTTTCTTTCATTGAGCTAGGTTCTAGGCATCAGTTGATACTGATTTTGCAATGTATGTCTTGACATATTCCAACAATCCATTGTCATCAAGCATTGCCTCCATGCAATCCTTCCATGCAATGAAATTTGAGCTGCCTTCCAAGGCATAGTCTAATCTCAACCCATTGAAGGTCATTTTCGCAACTCTGAAGAGATCCTGTTGTGGGTCTAACTTAAGGGTATAAATTAGATAATATATTTCAATATCAATCTAGAATTCGTAGAACTTTGAAGCACACCAATATATGTGGAAATATATATTTGAACTAGCTTAATTTACAAAAATTAAATGTACTTGCATTTGGAAATGAACCTAGTGTATATAAATGATTTTAGATGTTGTAAGCAAGTGAAAATCAAACTCCCTTATAGGAGATGCATTCAAATTGTTTCAAAAATATAACAACACTTAAATCATTAGGTTTTCTAAACAAATGAAATGCTAAAATAACATAAAATGAATTGCAGAAAATGACAATTTGACAATCTTTTATTGTTATAAGTAAAAAAAAATCAAGCTCTTTTATAAGAGGTTAATACACAAGTGTTGTTAATCTAATAAAAAATAAAACATTTAAGGATTTAGAAAGAAAATACAACAAATAACAAAGCTTTCATTGTTGAAAGTGAAGATACATTAAGCTCTTTTACAAGATATATATGCACAATGTAATACCATACTCGAGCATGAGTAAAAGCTATTAATCTAATGGAAATGAAAGCATTTAGGAAGATAAAGAAACTACAACAATTCTGTAAGCATACCGAACACTCAAGAATTTAGGTGCACAGACTTGGCAATGGGGGCACTACATGCTTTGCTTGCACACTTTGATGAAAAACAGATAGAAAAGCTAAGATAACAACACTAACACATTCAATACATCATGATTCAGGTGTCCAACAACTCCAAATATATTAGCTTCGATAAAAGAGAACTCTTGAACATCATAACATATGTTTCCCTTCAAGTCTTGAGTACTTATACAAGGGTTTTGTAACCAAATTACTAAAAATACTCAAATTAGTTTCTAAGATCCTAAATACATGCTAATAAGTTCAAATTCATACTTTAGATCCACAAAATATGAAGGAAATCCCATAAAATCCAATTGTCGTGATTTTAAGCTAAAAACAAGGCATTTTATGCTGAAGTGGCCTAGTTTGACCAGCGTTGACGAGGCACATGCGAGTCTCTTTTTTGGAAGTTAATAGGTATTTATCCATCTATGGGTATTAAGGAACATTCCACATATTTCAAAATTCTCTTAGTTGTCCTGCACATATACAAACCTTGGAGTTAATACGGGAAGTCATAACATCCTGTAATTTCTGTTAAAAAAATTAATTTCAATGTCAAATATTGCTAGAATTCACATCATAAAAAGTAAATGACAAATGTACCTGATATGATCAATTTGAAGCAAAAATGGAGGGAATGTGAAAAATATGAAAAGAAAATGGAGGCGAAACATAAGGTTTGTAGCAAAAATAAGCATAAAAAAATGGTATCAACACCTGCTACACCAAAGCTACAAATTCAAACCTCCTAAGAAACAACTTCAAAATTCCTGCTTAATGTGAATCCTACTCTGATACCATGTAGAAATTTGGTGATAGAATTGCAACTGCTCGAGAAATTTTAATCTAAATCAAGAGACAAAATTCTACTCTATTGTTTTGCGGACATTAATTCACAATTTAAAACAACAATCTCAGACATGCAATAGGAAATAACAAACATCAACAATATTTTTCTAGGGGAAAGCAACTATTGAAAACCCCTTAAGCCGGCTTGCATTAAATAAGATTAATAGAGATGTATTACAATTGTTAGCTCTGTCTGAGCTCACCCTTCTAGTGAATACCCTATCTCTCTGCTCAATGAGAAGCTTTGACCCAGACTTAGTAAATTTTTGCCTCAGCTTGAGCCCCTATTTCCTTGCGCAATTCCTTAGGAATTAGGTCCCTATTATTTAGGAATTTTCCTCCAATTGATTGAGAAATTCCCAAGGTTGATCATATGACTACATGCAACACCTATACACTCAAGAGTAGTCTACAATTGATGTTACACTACCTTGGAATCTCCACCACAACTGGGGAACTTGAATTATCTACATGCACTAGATATTTTGGGCTAATTTATCAATTAACGAGATGATCACTGAGTTAGACTGTTGTCCCATTGTACAACTGACCTTCCAATACATCCTCCAATTGTTAGAACTAGTTTAATTGAACTCAATTGGATATCACTGATCTAGATTACTAAAATTTAACACTGACACATGATTAGCTAAACACCAAGCCCTCTAAGTCGAATTTATTGAGCTAACTGAATGACAAGGGCCATGTCACACAAGTTAACTACATCCAAGTTGTCTGATGATGTGGAAATTATTTTCTCAATTTGACCAAGGCAAAGTCAAATTGTGACTTTCTTGTTGCACTTTTCAACAACAAGTCCCTGTAAGAACTTCAGACCACTCTCGTATTAGAACATCGCCAAATATTTTTGGGTGAGAATGCTTTTGAATTGTGGATTCCACCTTTCCTTAGATTATAACATATATTTAATGTGGATTTCATTTGAGCACATTTCCCACCTTTGTTGGACACCTTGGAAGTGGTATAATGGTTGACCCCTAGAGAACTCAATTTAACTACATTATGTAGGCTATAGTTTAATGGATCATGGACACCAAAACAAAGGGCACCCATCAACCAAACATACATCTATATTGGGTTGTCAAAACATGGCCACTTCTTCACCAAGGCAAGGATTTCTCTAAGAAATAGATTCAACATAAGTCTTCCCATTTAATGGAGTAACTTGAAGCAATGGAGACCATTTCTTCCTAAAAGGAGAAATTGATCCAGGTGATATAGGTGGCCACCCAAATCTATTAATGACTCCTAGACAATCCTATGCCTTACAAATTTTATGGTTGTTTTGTAAGTCCTAAAATTTTGATGATTTTTTGGGCACTTACCATTCATTTTCAATGATTGACACCACTTATCAATCTTTGATTGTTAGTTCAACCTAACATATAGAGCTTGGATTAAGCTCTAGAAAGAAAGCAAGAAAATTATTTTAATGTCCACGAGGCTAAATATAGCATATGGGACATATTGCTTCTTCATTGGATAATGTATTCGACCCTTTTCCTATGAAGCCTTACAATAAGCATGCAATAAATGCTCCCATCTTTTTGACAAACCCCTCACTAAATAGATTATCCCAAGAGCTAGCAGCCAAAATATCTGCATAACTTTCCCTGTTGCCTTTGAAGGCCTTACATTCTAAAATGAAATGCTTTTCTGTTTCCACTTTTTTAGAAGAACAAAAAATACATACTCTTTCCTTCTTTTTGCCTTTTCCAATGCCCTGTTTCACAACGAAGTTGATGAGAATTAGTCCTTAACTGAGCAACAAGAGTTTTGGCTCTCCAAGAAATATTGGCCTCTATGTACGCTTTTTGTTGATGACTATGAGTGGGATTAAACACTTTAATATAGTACTTTTTCTTTCTCCCTAACTCCTTATCCGAAGTACACTTTTGGAACTTATCCATAACAAAAGCTTTTATCTCTTTACTATTTATGGGACACATGTTCAAGCAAATACCCCATTTACTAAACCATTTTTTATTTCTATAACAATCCAAGAAATGCCAACACAAATTTCATATGTAAAAGTTGTAGCTCCAAGAAGTTAATTTATCAGCTAGGCTCCTTGGAGCTCACATTTTTATTGGCACCTCACCTCCCAAGGTTTTGGTTTGGATCTTAGGGTTTTTTTCTCTAAGGGTTTTAGAAATTGTGTTAAAAGGTAGTTTAAGCCTTTTGTTATTGTCTTTGTTCAAACAAGTGTAGCTGACACGTCTCTTCTAAGAGATAAGTTACCACCATTCTAACTAGTTTGTATTGCTTCACATATTACAATATTTTCATTAATCCCTTAATTATTAGCATTTTGGTTTCATTGTATTACTATGCTCTTTGCAATATTATATTATGTTTATTTCATTCTCTACATAACTTGGATAAAAGAATCAACAAACCCTAGGCTCCTCACTCTTGACTTGCTCTTGGTCAAAGTAAACAAGGAATAAAACCCTAAAGCTTGTTGTTCATTATATATATTTCACTTGAAAAGGGATTAACTAGTTTGCAATGTGTATCCTCTTCCATTTCAAGTTTTATTTCCTTATTGCAAGTAGTATGTGTCTCACCAAAACAAAAGAGGTTAATAAACTCTAGTTTAATTGTACCATTTTCTATTTTAATTTCACTAAAATATTAACTCACTACTTTGAAACATGAAAACACTCCTAACATAAAATCAACCTCTAACCCTAGTGTTTACGTTAAAGTCAACTCTTAATATTAAATAATCTCATAACCTTCTCCCATTGCCCTAATTTTACTCAAAATGTAAGTGGCTACTTCACTTCTTTTTCAAATGTTAAAAATTAAAGTTGCCTTCTTATAATAACATGATCCCATGCTAAAAAAAATAAATATAAAATCAAGAAATATATGAAAATAAAAAATAATAAAGAGAGTTAACTTATTTTAAATTTGTTAATTAGAAAATATAAAATGTAATTTAATTAATAATAACTTTCTAGGGTAGAAGCCACATTTTGTAAAGTTATCCGAGGAGGAGGCACAATATTGACAAATAATGTGTAAATTATAATATTATGTAAAGTTATCCGAGGAGGAGGCACAATATTGACAAATATTGACAAATAATGTGATTATAATATTTAAAGTTATGTGAATTGGTGGTGTGGGGGCAAATAACGTGCAAATTATAATAAATATTATAATTTGCTAATTATTCCCCCACACCTCATCTATTTCTATTTTATAAGGATCTTATAATTTTTATTATTAATTTAAGGTTTTTACTAAAATTTTGTACAAATAAAAGTTTTGTCTCATTTCATTTGTTATTCTTATCATTTCAAAAATATAATTTACAGGCTTATTAGAAAAGTATACTTCAATGAGTGATCCACTTTAAACATTTTCTCTATTTGAGCTTTTATTCATTGAAAGACTCATGTTAAATCCCTTGGATTTATCTTGGATTTACTTGTCTGCCTTATGTAAAAACATGGAAGTTATACTACAAGATGGTAGTGGTCACCATCAACCCCTTGACATGCAAATTCTAAATGAGTCTAGTTACAACATCTGTACATTTACCAATTTCTCTAACATCTTAATAAAAAAAGAAGTAATCCAATAAGTTGAAAAAACATCTTACTCTAAATATAAAAATAATTTGATAAAATTATTATACTAAAATATCAAGGGTTCTGTATAACCAATATGTAAGACAACTCAAGTATGTAAGGCAACTCAAGTTTTGTATGGCCAATATGTAAGACAACTCAAATTCTTTATCCAAACTATAAATGCCTTTCAACATAATATTATTAAAATGCCAATTTATTAATTAAAAGTAAATTGATTGATTAATTCCACCTTAATTTGATTCCAAAATGACATGAAATGCTTCCTTAATAGTCAATAGTCAATATAATATAGATATCTCCATTCTAACTAAGTTATATATTTATGGTATATTCCTTTACATACCGATATACTCTTAAATGGTTTGAACTTGTTCATTGTTAAAAAAAAAGGAAATATAAAATATATTCTTAATTGGTTTGAAATGACCATGATTAAAAAAAATAAATGAAGATATAAGATATACTCTTAATTGGTTTCAACCTGGCCATGGTTAAAAAAATATCCACCATGGTTAAAACAAATAAAAAATAAATAAATGAAAATATAAGATATACTCTTAATTGGTTTCAACCGGGCCGTGGTTAAAAAAATATCCACCATGGTTAAAACAAATAAAAAATTAAATGAAGTGCCCATCTCCGACCGAACATCGCCCCCAAATCAACGGAATATAAAATTACAGGGGCCACTCTGGCCCCAAATTCGGTCTTATTTAATGGGCCGGTTGAGAAGTCACTGATGGATCTCTCTCAAATCTCCACGGATTAATTGCCAGCACGTTGGGCATCAAGGGAAACAGAGGATGAACGCAACGAACCCGCGCGAGACGCATTCTGTGAGTGATCTTGTTCCCCTTTCACCCAAAATTTTTTCGTCTTCTAAATCGCATATATATTACCAGTTTCTTATCTTAAAAAATGTGGGTCTGCCTGGTCTAGATTGATAACTTCCTTTGCCGTGCGAGGAAGATTTGTGTACTGTTATTAGCTTATTTTTCATAGCCATTTAGGTTCAACTTTTTTGATTCTGACTGGAAGCCTTTGTGGCTTAAAGTATGAATAAAGACGTTACCACACAAACTATTCTTCAACCTGAAGGATTTCCTTGAGTCTAGCTGTAAGGTATTTTACAGTACACGCTAGAATTAGTGAGAACTATCTAATTTCTAATAGCAACAAATATGTTGCAAGTGCTGGACTAGTTGACAAAGATGTAACTGATCAATAAATATGCCTGACATCTATTTTACCATCATAGTTTCTGCTAATCATTTTTTTCCTCTATCTTCCTCATAACAGAGAGGCCTATAGAAATCATTTCCCCACCGCCCCCCCAAGGTGTATATTCCTCTAAATTTGCCTACTTACATCTGGCTTAGTCTTTAGAGATACTCCATATCTGTAGGCCATTAAGGTTGCTGGGACTTTAACCCAGTTTTGGGTGCGGTAGTGAATTTTATTGGTCATATTAATGCAATGACATGTCTTCGAGAAGTCTTCAACCTGAAAGTGCTTAAAGTGCTTTTATTTAACTACTTGACCACCTCTATTAATTAATTTTGGCTTATAATTGCCTTGCAAATGTTGTCTTTCTGTAATAAATTACTTAAATTTCTTGACAGTGGGTATCAAAGCTCATCATGACTCATGCCTTATCCAGTTACATATCATAAATTGCCTTATCTTTGTTTGTTCTTGTGTAATCATCTGTATTCTATAATCTCTTTTTATTTTACTTTTCATTTTATATACAAATAACAGAAAAAAAAGGCCATGGCATCAAAGAAGTAAGGTGTTCTTTATAGTTTAGGATAGTAGAGATGTTTATATAATATGTATGAAATGATAAAAAATAAATCTATAAAAAATTAGGGTTAATGATTAGGTTAAAATATGAAAAAAAATAGAGAGTTGATTTAATCATTAAAACAAATAAATAGCCTAAATTCATTTTAACATTAGACTTTTTAGGTAGTGAGAGAATTGCATCTATTTTCTTACCTTTCTAAGTGCTTGATAATTTTGGGATAAAGATAAATTTATACTAGTTTTTAAAATATGACACTCCTTTTAAACCACATGTCTTGTGTCTCTGTTTTGGACACCCTTGTGACTTGAGTGTCAAACATCCACGGGATATGTTTCCATCACGCCATATGTCTTGTGCGTTAGTGTGATGTTATATATAATAATAATAATAATAATAATAATAACAACGTTCCACCATCTTTTTTAGTCAAGAGCGAGAGCATGCAGATATGAGGAAACATGATTAGTGGACATGTATAGAGAACCTTGAAAATGTCATGGGAAACATTTTGGTCTTGAATGGTCCTCTTGTGTGATAATTTGATCCTGTTAGTATTTTTCCAAGAGAATAAAGTGGACCTACATTCCATTGTAGAAGGATTTGTTTTCTCCATTTTTGAGATCGTTGGATTTGGAGTGATTCCCCTTGAGAACGTAGAGCATATATCTTAGGAAAGAAATGAAAAGTTAAGTGTTTTTTTTAATGTTTTGAATTTAATTCATCGATAATTAAGGCTGGAAATTACTTATATCAAGTTTGTCAAGAAGTGCTAAAAACTGTTAGAAAAAATACTGAGAGGGGGTGAATCAATATTTTTAACTTACTTTAACTTTTTAGTTCATATTTTGACTTCTGTAGCTACCGTTCTTTATGCAACCAGCATATGTATGTGACTTAATGAATGCGAACAACGTATATCCAGGTTACTTAATTTATCATAACTTTCATCAGTAAGTTAGCTTAACCATTGCATTATTAATTCATTAACCATTCATTGTGCAGTAAATAACATATAAATCATAGCACATAAGTAACACACATAAAACACCAAGATTTTAGGTGGAAACCCAATGTGGGAGAAAACCACCGCTGTTATCATCTCTGTCTTCTTCTTTTATTATTAAAAAAATTTCATTACATCTTGTACCAAGGTTACTTGGGAGCGGGAGCGACATTTTCAAAAGCTCCCAGTTTGGGAGCGAATCCCGGAGCGTTTTTTATATAATATATATATATTTTGATGCATATATGTCAACAAAAACATGTAGAATGATGAATTAGACATAAAAAAAGATAAAAAACATAGATTGAATCATATAACAACAATCATCTAGAAGTTATAATCTTCATCAACCATGTCCACAAGTTAGTAACATACAACATATTGAGTCTCATGAATTATGATTCATCAATATTAAGGTTTCAACCTTTCAAAATTCAACATATAACATTTATCATCATTGATCACCAAAGTTGTACTTGTAAGCTAAGTGTAACCATTACAACAAATAACATCTAACATGAAATGAAATGAAACGAAAAAACTTTCAACTTTCACGAAGCATCATATTCATAATCCATTACCAATGAGTTATAATTGCCAACTTCAAACTTCAAAGTTCAAACATAAATTGTCATATATTGTTTACAAAAAAATATCATAATAAATATGAAAGAGTCAACAATTATAAAAACTATTAGAAACGAGAAAAGACAAGTAAATATATCATCTACATGTTCTTCTTGCCACCACAAATAATGTCTAATTTCTGAGCAGGTCGTCGTGGTCTTCTAGGAGTCTCCTCCTGCACAGTCCCACGACCAGAACCAAAGGGCGTATGCCCTCCACGTGAAGATGTACATGGAGGCGACGACAACAAAGGAGCAAGACTTGGAACTCGAGCACTGCTACTGGATGGTGGGGGTGGCATGGTTGTTGCTTCATCTTCCTCTCTCATATGTTCTGCTTCCAGTTCTTCAAGATGTATAGTGCCATCCTCCAAATTATCGTCCTCTAGGTGGTTGTCCCAAATTTTATATGTTGGATCCTCATAAGCCCAATCACAGTAATGACTCAACAACCTCAAGTTGTAGTGCACATAAACCAAGCTTTCTGCTAAGTTTTCATTGAGTCTGTTTCTTTTCACATTATGTATGAAGCTGTAGGTGCTCCAACACCTCTCTGCAAAAGAAGTATTTACAACCTGTGAGATAATTTTTTTTGCCAATTTTGGCAAAGTCCCATGCTGACATATGCTTCCCACCATGTGAGAGCATCAAATCTGTCTCTATCTTCCATTGCATGCAAAGAAACAAACAAACCAGTGCAACTAAAGTATCTGCCTAATTCAAGACGCAGATTAGCACATTCCTCCCTGTCAGGTACCAACTTGTCTAATGCTTCCATATATCCTGTAGCTACCTCTGGATCCATATGGGGTTTGACCCTAACCCCACCCCCAGGTGCAGGTTGGCCCAACCAAGTTGGAGAGTAGTATTTTGGTGTAAGGATATACGCCAAGGCATGTAGTGGAACATTATGTTTATTCCACCTGTACACACACAATTGTGAATCAGTGTATACAAGTTGGGATTATCTTTTTGAACAACATCTTTTATTTGCCCCAACAAGGTATCCATCTGCTCATACACCTCCCCAATCACTGGTTTATTTGTATCTGCAAAACAAATCATGTGATAAATGGGCTTGATGAATTCCAATACTTGCCTCACACGTGTCCAAAACTGACCATCAAGAGCGATCTCCTCCACTCGTTCAAAACCTTGCCTATCAGCTGCATTTGTAGCCCTTCCCTTTAATATCTGCCAATGTGGACTTGATACCATGCTAGCCAATGACTCTCTTACCTTCAAAAGGCGCCTGAAGGTGAGGTAATAGCTAACAAATCTAGTCTTCGCAATCTTCAACAGCTCCAATCTTGAGTGATTGCGGAAAAGCCCATGGGTATTGCTATGATTTGTAATAAATTTTATCATTTTTTTGCCTCTCTTGTACAAACCACCAATCCATTTGTATTGTTGGTTTTTGTTCTTAATAATATCATGCATCAAAAGGTTCATTATGTGAACCAAACACCCAGGCCGAAATGTGTTGGGGTATTTATCCTCAATAATTGCTCCTGCTGCCTTACAGTTAGCAACATTATCGGTGATGACTTGGATGACATTGTATGGCCCAATATGGTCAATTGTTTCAAGTAGTGGTTCTGCAATGTTGATGCCAGTCTTGAACTTGTTTGAGTAATCATATGCTGAAAGAAGGATAGCACCACTAACAGACACATCAAAAACACTTATCAATGGCTTGCCTTTTACATTTGTCCATCCGTCAGATACAATGGACACCCCATGCTCAGTCCATGATAATGCCATTCTACTCAAAGAAAGTGATATTTTTTCTTTTTCATGATCAAGTCCAATGGTTCTAGCCTTGTCATACCTAGGGCTCCTATATCCTTTAGGGGCATCATTTATGGCAAAAACCATTTCATGCCAATAAGGTGATCGAAGAACATTGAATGGTATCCCACATGCATAGAGAAACCGGTAAACTTTTGAATCCACATCATTCTTACACCCTTCATCAAGGAAATCTGATATGGTTCTACGCCTTAAAGAGATGTTTGGTGACCGTGTGCCTCCATATCCACTGCCATAGGAGGATGTTGAAGGAGTTTTTTGTGGATGTGATTGTGAGCTTGGTTCAAAGAAACCATTTGATCTTTTAGATTTGTATTGGGCTTCCTCCTCTTCCCTTATGTATTTGGTTCTCTTTACTGCTGACACACCTGTACAAGTTTTGATTCCTGTTTGTTTATCTCCATTCCATGGCCTTTTCCCGCAGAGGTGCTTTCTGGCACGAGTGTATGAACCTGTGTAATTATTGTTGCAATGGGGGCAATGAAATTTAGTGGTTCCACCCCCTTTCCTTGCTTCATGCCTAATGACATATTTCCACAATGGGGTTAGGTCTTGTTTAGTTTTTTGAGCTGAATCATGTTCACTCTCCTCCAACTCTTCCTCACCAAGGTACTCCTCTCCGGGGTTTTCATCAAATCCACTATAACCCACTATAACCCTCTTCTTCATCCCTCCCTTCTTCATGTTCATCCCTCCTTTTTCTACTCCCCAACACCATAATAACCAAGAAAGGAACCAAGAAGAAGAAATGCAAAGAAATATAACCATGATGTTTGAAATTTGAAGATTTGAATCTCCAAAAAAATGGAATGGGAGTGGGAATGGGAAAATGGGAAATAGAGAATTTTATTTATTTATTTATTTAGCAATGAACATAAAAAAAAAAAATTGCTAGATTAGAGTGTAGATCCTACTTCTTTGGCCTCCAATCTCCCCTTGCAACCTCTTCAAACTCCTCTCCTTGCTCCAAATTCTCTCTTGCTCTCTCTCACTCTCTCACACTTAGAAATGAAATGAATAATGAGTGTTATGAAACCAGCTCACAAAAAGATAAAAAAAGAGAGATAAACGCCTTAGAATTCAGCCTCTTCGAGGGGGCAACCTCCTTTACATTACATAAATGAACAATTCTTAGATGATACAAATGACAAGACCTCCTTTCTATATATAGGAGTCTAAGGGGTCATAATATAATCAGAGTTGACATAACAATAATAATATAAGGGCACAATAATAACAATAGTGGTCCACATGGGGTAGCTCAAGCGGCAAGGGCCGTGGAAATGAAGTCTCACTGAACCAGAAGTCTTGGGTTCAAATCTTGGGCTACCCTTCCCCCGTAGAGGGGTACATAGTGAACATGTAAATCAGAGAGTCCCACCCCAGCTTACAAAAAAAAAAAAACAATACTGGGCTTCTATGGGGTATAATAATAACAATATGGGGACTACATGGGCACAACAATATAATAAGGGGGTTGTACTAATAACAATAAGGGGTTAAACTAGTAGTATAGGGACCTAACATGACCCCTCTCCTTCAAAAAGTGTTGTCCTCAACGCTTGAGTAGTTCTTGATGCTTCTGTATAAAATTCTCATCCTTCCATGTGGAATCTTCAGCGGGTAAGTTCTTCCACTTGATGAGATACTCTAAAATTTATTGATTTCGTAGCTATCAACTTCTCAGTTCTGTGAATGTTTCAGGTTCCAATATGATTTTTCCTTCCTTGTCAAGTTTTGGCAATATTGTTGGAACTGGGATCTTCGACAACTTTTGAATGAGTTCCCACCCTGCTTTGCCATTTTTCCATTCATCCCTTGCTTTGTTTATCAAATTTGGTTGGATAGTTATACCAACCTCTACCATTTCTGCAACCATATGTTCAATTTCACTCCTTTGGGCATATGGATATTTATAAGGCGAATAGCATGATCATCATCGCGAATACGTGGGAGACCTTTGGGAGTCTCAAATACCTTGGAATGATTGTCCAAGACTTTTTGGAGATCTGGAGAAATAGATGATTTCGATGTGGGAACCATTAGCGAACATAATTGTGCAATTACGCCTCGTTGTTCTTTCTTTAGAAGCTTTGTCATTCTGTTAGAGTTGATTATCTTTCCTGGTTTCCGTGTGATACCCTTAATTCAACTTCCTTTCCTTCCAAAGAAAATTTCATGAAAAGTTCTTGAAAATTAAAAGTTATTGTACTTAAGGATTGTAGCTATTGGACTCCTAGTACAACATTAGTACCACCCATTGGAATGAAAAGCATTGGGCTATTCAATACATATTCTCGCATGGATAGCTTGATACTACGGGACTTTCCAGAGCAATTTATGGTTCCTCCACTTACAACTGTCACTTGACACTCTGGTGCTGGATATAGGAAGCAATTCAATTCCTTGGCTATCTTACAATGAATAAAATTATGGGTACTACCCGAATCTATCAACACTATTACCTTTTTCTTCTTGATATGCCCTTCTATCTTTATAGTTTGAGGAGTGGTAATTCCGACCAATGCATTACAAGATATGGTCGGATTCATTTCTTCTTTCTCTGGGGTTGGTTCCTGGTGAGTATCCTTTTCTTTTGATGTTTCGTGATACTTTTCTTCTTGATATTTCACTGCTTGAACCTTCTTCTTCTTGATATGTCCTTCTATCTTGAGAGTTTGAGGAGTGGTAATTCTTGCCATTGCAATACAAGATATGGTCAGATTCATTTGTTCTTTCTCTAGGGTTGGTTCCCGGTGTATATCCTCTTCTTTTGACGTCTCTTGATCCTTTTCGTCATTAGGAGGCCTTTCTTGTAGCAGCTTTGTCCCGCCTTCCTTCAAACCTTCCATGTCTTTCTTCAAATCTTCCATACCTTTCTTCCAATATGCTTTCATACCATTGATATCAGCTTCCATGCCATAGATAAAACTATTTATCTTTTGCTTCTCTAGAATATCATTTACCCTTATATTCAATTTTTGAAAGTCCTCAATGTGCTCTACCATTGAACCCTTTTGTTTGAGATTTAACAATTGGCTAAAGAAGGTGTTCTTGGTATCCTCATAATGTGCTATCATTTCGTTGGTGAAAATTGACCATGTGACAAGTGGTTTACGAGAACAAAGCCCTTTATACCATAAAAATTGATTCGGTTTAAATAACTAGATGCAATACGTACCTTTTGTAACAGTGGTACACCATGTAGATCAAAATATTTCTCCATCTGTAGTATCCAATTTATCGGATGCTTGCCATCAAACTTCTTCATCTCGCTTTTTCTTGATTTTAGGAGGTCGATCTTGAAACAACTATAACTCTGTAATTTCGGATCTTTAAGTTTTGAAATTTCGGCCTATAATAGCCCTCTGAGTCCTCTTTCTAACTCTGCAAGTCTGATTACAATTGGATTCCCGAAGAAAGATTTATTCCCAATCTCCCGCGATGACCTAATTATAGACTAGTTCAGTAGAGTGAACTTGTACGACGTGCCATGTGTCACTGTTTCAACCTTAGGTTCTGAAAATTATACCCAAACAAAATATAGTCTGCGCTCTTTCTGTAACTTCTTACGAAATTTCAATCTAATGCTCAGAGAGAAAGTTATAATGATTTTCCCAAGGTCACCTGTTTAGGATGTAATTCAGGAGTTTGCAAAAACCCTAAGTTCCTCAGATCATATATCCCAAACTATAGCGAGCCAAGATGTGAAATTCGGGCCCGTGGTTCAGACCGATTTCTTCTCAAATGGTTTTTTTTTAGCTTCTGAAACATCGTAGCAAAAACATTATAGCGAAAATTCCATGATAACCTGTTTTAGATGAAATTCTGGAGCTTGCAAAAACGTTAACTTTCTCAGTTCATATCCCTGAAAATATAGTGAGACAAGATTTGAAATTCGGATTCGAGCTTTAGCGCGATTTCGTCTCAAATGGGTTTTTTTTTGCTTCTGAAAAGTCGCAGAAAAAAAGTTATAGCGAAAATGCCACGATGAGCTGTTTGGAGTAGCGAAACCCTAGAATCCAAACCTCTAATACCAAATGTTATGAAACCAACTCACAAAAAGATAGAAAAGAGAGATAAACGCCTTAGAATTCAGCCTCTTCGAGGGCGCAACCTCCTTTACATTACACAAATGAACAATTCTTGGATGATACAAATGAAAAAACCTCATTTCTATATATAGGAGTTTAAGGGGTCACAATATAACTAAGTCGACCTAACAATAATAATATAAAGGCACAAAAATAACAATAATGGGATTCTATGGGGCACAATAATAACAATATGGGGACAATAGGGGCACAACAATAACAATAAGGGATACAATGACAATAGTAATGGGGGAATCACTAGTATTATAGGGACCTAATAGGGTTGGAAGGCCAAAAACTCCAGTTACACCAAGTCCTACACTGTCTACACCTGGCAGTAATTCAACACATATTTCATCCAAGCATTCATCTTTATTTGACCAAGAGATACCTTTTACATCCACTTCATTTCATGAACCCAACTGTCAAGAAAAATCTTTAGAGTCTGTTTCTTTTTCATTCTGCTATAGCTATTCAACGTGAACCTATAACTACATTGCCACCTTTTCATACTCCATTTACTCCTCAGATAGGTTCTACACCTGCTGGTACTCAAAGTTCAATAAGTTCAGGATAAAACATGGCAACACTTGCATTCTTGTTGAATAGGTATGCACCTATTCAATTGCCATAACAGTTGAATCAAATGCCTCAAGAATACTTGAATATTCTTCCTCGTTTCTCAGCGGAGGATGAACAAACAACAGAGAAGCATATATCAGTGTTTTGTAATTTTGCAGAAAATCTCAATGTTGAACACTTGGATGTTGTTTTAAGACTTTTTGTGCAATCCTTGGATGGAGAAGAAAGGAATTGTTTTAAAGGGCTTCCTAATAACTCTATTCCTACATGGGAAGAGATGGAGCGCCTGTTCACGTAGAGATGGGGAGAGAAAAAAGACCATGGGTATTCACTCACATAGTTTAATGCTATTAAGAAGAAATATGATGAAAGTGTTGTTGAGTTCATCAGAAGGTTCAATAAATTATACAATATTATTCCAGTGGAGATTAAACCCCCTCCTGCTGGTGAAAAAATAACTTTTTTCAGGGGCATTTGAATAAGATTTTGGGTTCACATTGAGGGAGAGAAGATCCGCAACCCTTGATCAGATCCAAACTGATGCCTTAGAAATAGAAGCAAATATCGTGGCTACAATTAAAGAACCAAAGACACAGCCTATCCAAGGTAAGGGAAAGGCTAAAGTGAAATTCTCTCAAAGTCAAACATTAGATTATATGAATAATGTAATTTAAAATTTGTCTAATAAATTGATTAAATTGGAATTAGAGAGTAAGAGTTCTCAGAGACAAGCACAACATAACAAAAACTTTAATCCTCAATATAGAAGACAACGTATGCAAGTTTTGCAGAAGGAGAGAAAATATCAAGATTGGGTTCAAGCACCACTTTACTTAGAGGCAGATCCTGATGAAGTACTAGAGCATTCCAAGGACCATTATGATCATATTTCTACATTGTATGCAGTAGATGAAGATGAACTAGGTGTTGAGGGAGAAGAATATGAATATACTGAAATAGATGCCATTTATGATGAGAATGAAATTGATGAATATTGGAAGCAGTTTTCTGATTTTATGCAGGCAGAATTACATAAGAAATATGACTTGAGATCAAGGAAAAGATCTAGAGTTCAAGAAAATGAAGGTGAGTAGCAAGTTCTAGCTCACTTACAAAAGGCGACTCCACAAGAACCACAACCAACAAAACAATTAAATAAAGGAAAGCAACAACAAAATACAAATAGCAAGACTCAAATACTTCAAGGTGAGTCTTCTCAAGAAAAAAGTGATAAAATTCCTTTAGAAAAACTCGTTTCCATTCCACAAGAGATTGTAGTGATGAAGAAAAGTGAAGATGAAAATGAAAAGAATACTAAACAGGTCCAGTTTAGTATTACTAAAGAATTAGAAAAAATCAAAATTCAAGTGCCCCTCACAGAGTTGGTCAAAACACCCGTTTATCAAAGAGAGATTGTTGAGTTTATCAATCTAAAAGAGAATGTGAATATAAATGACACTGTAAATCTGTAAGAAGATAAATCAATAGTGGTTTTTGTTCCACATGTGGAGGAGATAGATTCTTCAATACGTCCTTTCTACATTTCTTTACTGAATCATGATTTCCTCTTGCATAATTGTATGTTTGATTCAGGAGCTTCACGTAAACTTATGCCATTATCAATGATGAAACAACTAAATCTACAAGTTACTAAACCTTACAGAGACCTGTATTCTTTTGATTCAAATAAAGTCAAATGTCTGGGGTTCGTTAAAGATATGGTGGTGTCACTAGCCCAAATCCCAGCTAGAAGATTGGTAATGGATGTAGTGGTAGCAGATATCCCTGCTAGGTTTGGAATGTTACTATCTAGGTCATGGGGGGATAAATTGGATGGTGTTTTAAAACTGGATTTTACATATGTTGTCATACCAATTTTTGGTGGAGAAGAAAGGAGGTTGTATAGAGAAACAATATTTGTAAAAATAATCACAAAGAATGGAGCAAGTAATTCACTTGTATATAGCCAAGAGAAATATGACTTTTCTTGCTTCATGCTACATGATAATGAAGAGTTGGCTGAGGATAACCAGAGGCAGCTTACTTCAGCCAGTGTAAAGACATAGCTGCAAATAGAAGGGGTTTAGAAGTGCTTATTTAATGGAGCCTATTCTAAAGAAGGAACAGGTGCTGGTTTCCTTCTTATTACACTTGGAGGTAATATGATCCCTTTTTCTTTTAAATTGGAGTTCGAAGCAACAAATAATGTGGCAGAATATGAATCCTTGATCATTGCTCTGCAAAAAGCAAAACAAATGGGAGTCTAGTCAATTTCTATTTTTGGAGATTCGGAGTTGATTGTAAAGCAAATAAAGAACCATTATAAAGAAAAACACCCTAGGCTTAGGGCATACAGAAATGAAGTGTGGGATTTAGTTGAGAACTTCTTTGAGGCTTTCAACATACAGTTCATTCCAAGAGATGGGAACAGATTAACAGACTCTTTGGTTGTGGTTGCTAGTACTTGTAGGTCTCCCATAAATCCAAAGCTAAGTATGTGTTTGAAATGAGGCACATGCCTTATATTCCATATAATATAAAACACTGGCAAATTTTTGAAGATGATCGACAGATTAAGGAATTCTTGACTATGATTGAAGATTTTTAGGGCACAGAGATTGATCAATATGAAGATGAAATAATAGAAGGTGTAGAAGTAAGTGGTTTGAAAAATTCTATAGTTAATGAAAATATTATTCAATTGAAATATAATATTCTACCAAGGGGACTTGTCCCTCTTGAAAGACTTTTTAACTCCAATGATGTAGTTGTTAGTTCAAAGAAAATTCCACTGGATGAACATATTCAAGATCACAATATTGGAACCCAGAAGGACGCCAAGTTAGTCAAATTATTTAATGGAGTTCCACTTAATTATAAGGAGAGATATCTTAATCTTTTCAGGGACTATATTGATGTTTTTGCTTGGTCCTATGAGGATCTCAAAACATATGATATAAGTATTATTCAACACAAGATTCCCTTGAAAGAAGGGATTAAATCATTTAAGAAGAAACTCAGGCATATAAACACTTTGCTTTTACCATTGACTGAGAAAGAATTCAAAAAGTTTCTTGATGACAAGATAATAGTTCCACTCAAGTACTCTGACTAGGTGGCCAATGTAGTGCCTGTAAAGAAGAAAAATGGAGAAATAAGGCTATGTGTGGACTTTAGAAATCTAAATAGGGTTTCCTTAAAAGATAACTGTGCATTACCTAAAATGGATCATGTGCTACAGAAGGTAATAGGAACATTTAGAATGTTAATGCTAGATGGTTTCTCTAAGTATCACCAGGTGGTTATTGATAAAGAAGACTAGAAAAAGACTGCATTCACAACTCCTTGGGGAACCTTCATGTATGCTCGAATGCCTTTTGTGTTGATGAATGCAGTTGCAACATTTCAAAGGGATATGGACATTGCATTTGTAGGTGATAAGATTGTAGTGATATACTTGGATGACATCACTGTTTTCTCTAAGTCTGATGAGGATCATCTAGACCATCTTAAAAAGACTTTTGAGAAATGTAGAAAATTCGGGCTTTCTTTGAATCCTAAGAAGTCTATTTTTTTTCTAGAAGAGGGCCAACTATTGGGGCACATTGTTTCTAGATATGGAGTGAAGATAGATCAGGCAAGGATGCAAGCTGTGTAGAAAATACCCTTTCCTAGGAGTAAGAAAGACATTCAAAAATTTCTTGGAAAAATAAACTTTTTGAGGTTCATGTCCAATTATGCTGAATTTGTAAATGAAATTACCAATATGTTGAAGAAGGAAAATGAAGTGTATTGGACCAATGAATCCACAAAGTCATTCTCCAGGATTAAAGAAGCATTACAAGTAGCTCCGGTTTAAATTAGCCCTAATTATCAAAAACCTTTTCAAGATTTTTCATTTGCATCACCTAATTCAATAGTTGTTGTTACCAGTTGATTTTTTTAGCAAGATTCTCAGAGATGCTGAACTAAAGTACAATATTCTTGAAAAACAGGTATATGCTTTGGTAAAAGGCCTAAAGGTGTTCAAGACTTATGTGCTGCAGTCACAGATCATTGCTTATGTGCCAAATGCTGCAGTCACAGATCATTGCTTATGTGCCAAATGCTGCAGTAAAGGATATCTTAGTCCAGAGTGATGTAGAAGGAAAAAGAGGAAAATGGATAGCCAAGATTCAAGAGTATGACCTGAACATAAAGCCCGCAAAGCTGGTGAAAGAGAAGGGATTGATAAAGATGTTTACAGAGTCAAATTTTCAGTCCTTTGGAATCAAATTGCTAACACCTGTAAATGAAGAAGTAATTGAAGAAGGTGAAGAAAAATCAAACCTAAGGATGAAGATTAGATATAAATTTTTATGTTCAGAATGGTTCAAGCACATAGTCCATTATTTATGTTTTCTCTCTTGTCCTCAATCTTTGGATAGAACAAAATATAGAGCATTAAAAATCAAATCACAACCATATGTGATTTTTGAGGGTAGATTGTATTGGAAGGATCCTATGGGAATTTTATTGCTATGTTTAATAGAGAATGAATTTACAGAGACCATTAAAGATTATCATGAGAAGTTATGTGGTGGACATTATAGTTGGAAGGTTACTGCACAAAAAATCTTCCAGGCTGGGTTTTATTGGCCCACCCTATTTGGTGATACATATAAGTTTGTTAGAAGCTGACAGAAGTGTCAGTTTTTTGCTGAGAAGAAGAGGCTAGCTCCCTTGCCTTTGATCCCAGTCTCACAGAAGAACCATTCAGACAATGGGGACTAGATTTTGTTGGAGAAATTAACCCACCTTCAAACGGACAACACAAGTGGGTTCTGACAACTACTGATTATTTCACCAAGTGGGTAGAAGCTATACCGACTAAAAGGGTAAATGACCAGGTGGTTATGAAGTTATTAGAGGAAAATATTTTCAGCAGATTTGGATGCCCTGTCAAAATCATAACAGACAATGCTCAAGTGTTCAATTCAAGTAAGTTTGTTGCTTTTTGTTAGAAGTACAATGTTATTTTATCTCATTCAACAACTTATCATCCAGGGAAATGGATTGTATGAATCCACTAACAAAACATTGATGAAGGCCCTTAAGAAAATTATTGCAGAGAATCAGAAAGTCTAGGATTCTAAATTAAAGTTTTCTCTATGGGTTGTCCGAGTGACTACAAGAAGGTCTACAAGAAAATCACCTTTTGAGCTAGTGTATGGAACTCAATCTCTGTTCCCTAGTCAGCTTGTGAAGTCTGTGATTGCAATGATTCAGGAGGAAAAATAAGAGCCCAATGCTTTAATAAGAAGGATGCATAAGGTATTGGAGATGAGTGAAATCAGGGATAAGGTAAGAGATAATTTGATTATGTATCAATCAAATATGAAGGGTGTTTTTGACAGAAAGGCCAAAGAAATTGATTTTAAAGTTGGAGACCTAGTATTAAGGTGGGATACTAGAAGAGAAGATAAGGGAAAACATGGGAAGTTTGATCCTCTTTGGTATGGCCCATTCAAAATTATAGAAGCAAGGGTAAATAATACATTATTTCTAGAGAATATTGATGGTGAATCTTTACAGCTGCCTGTCAATGGGTAGTACCTCAAACATTATTTCTTGTTCTGAAGCACAAGCATCCTATCATTATACACACCAAAGTGAACTCATTGTAAAAATTCCATAGAATTTAAATTGGCCAAGCAATATATGAATCCATGCCCGAGGTGAAGGCACTAATCTGTGGTTCTTAGTACTTCTGTGGAAAAAGAACTATCCCCAGGTGGAGCTAGATGTTGTAGCATCCATTTTCATTTTAATTTTATTTTCATTTTTATCGCAAAAATGAAAAAAAAATCAAATATTATGTTATAACAGAAATAAAAGAGTATGCAGAAATTTGAGAGAAATGATTTGTTTTATGTTATTGATGGCTTGTGAACGTGAGAAACCGAGGAGAAGATCTGAGCCAGCCGATCGACAGGCAGCAGATCTAACAGTAATCACGTGGTTAACGAGGATGAGGTTTAATTCAAAATCGAATGCGAGAAATTATAAAAATGAGTTAAAACCTTAGTTAATCGGGGTCGTCTGCTTGAAGCACTCAGATCCGATGGTAATCACGTGGTTAACAAGGACGAGGTTTAATTCA
>APFE031741394.1:56142-68616 GCA_000404065.3 Pinus taeda | reverse complement strand
TTTTTTTATTTTTTTTTTGCTGAAGCAAGAGTCGAACATTCTATTCCATTAAAACTTGAAATATCTTATATAGTATACATCTTTCCAAAGGGAACTGTGGGCCATAGAACAAACAATCTCTACTAGCCATTGGCCCCAAGCTAAGGGCTTAACCTATATTTTCCACAAAACTGTTAAGTCCACAAAATGTAAAAAAGTTAACCCATAAAATTAGTAGACGAACTCGATGATGAAATAGGGAAACCCCTAAACAGATTTCGGGTCTAGAAGGGGGTGATAAATCTCAAGCATCCGGAGCTTGCGAACGCCTCAGATTTCCATCCAAACACCTAACCTACCCAGAAGATATTTTATCCTGATCCACGCAACTATATTTGACCATTGATCCTCCCTACTAGATCCTACAGTGGAGGATGATATTTTACTACCAAGTAGCCCACAGGATACTCACACAGTGGCATCCCTGGACCCACAAACAAGCCCGCTTGTTCCTGACCATAGATCTATCCTACAAGATCCAACAGCCAAGGACCATATTGCACAGGCCTAACCCGCTAAATAATAATGCGCGATGAGGGTGGTATTCCAACTCCATAACCTGCCACGTGTAGTGCGGTGAGTGGAATAGCTCCCAACTCCACAATATCGCTTCCTGCACTAAGGGCATGCGATGACACCAAACTGGGCTAAAATGACCCTGCCAAAAGGAAAACGAGGGGATGCAGGCTACCGTGAAAGTTGGAGATCGGTTCCCTTTCATCATCCCTCCTCTGCGGGCTAAGAAACCGGTGACTAATGAGAACCCAACTATTTGGCCTACCGTTTGCAAAACTGTGTCTGCACCTCAGCTTCCATCTGACACTTCTGACACTGTACTATCGAAGGCTAGCCAGGCTGACAATAACCTTCATCCCCATAATGATCTTGTTCTAGAGAAAAAACTACATAAATATACCAAATCAACAAGACACTACCCTTGTGTCTTTGTATCGAAGCACCATTATATACTCGTCTGCCTGGCCGTGACATTATGTCTTCAATCTAGACAAAGGCAACTTAGACCACTTTAGCACCACCTTACTTTTAGTACTGAGTACTCCTTGGTTAGCCAAAATGTCTCCCAATTTGTTAGATTTTCTTCTCACATGGTTAAAACTCACCGTACATATTTCCTGGAGCTGAAGCTGGATTCTCTAAAAGACCTGTAGTAGTCTCCATTGTTTAGGGACTTTTTCTGGCTCCGTGCCATAGCTTATTCTTTTGACTGATTTTATGATTAACTTAGAGTCTGCCTCGACTATAACATTCTGTATATTATCCTGCTTCAGAATTTCTAAACATTGCTCAAGAGCCAGAAGTTCCTCCATATTGTTAGTGGCTCTTCCCAAATGGCAATGGAAAATGTAAAGGAGACTGTCATTATCATCCCTAAGTACCCCACCAAAGCTAGTAATACTCGGGTTATATTTGGAATCCCCATCAATATTGAATTTCAGAAAAACTTCAGGGGGGATACCAATAATCCAATTTAGAATCCACCCTCAAAACCTTTCTGTCCAGGCCTTGTGGAATAAACCCCTGCATACTTAACTTAAGAAGAATCTTCATTTCAACTATAGAAGGAGGGTTCTTAGGCACTGTTCGCACAATGGTGCTTACAGTCTCCATAAGTTGTCTTAAGATTTGTTCGAGCAGGCGTTGAGAGGAACTTTTTACATTTTTGAAGATTCTATTGTTCCTTTCTTTCCAAACTGTCCATATTATGAAACCTAACGTTAAAGCTCGGGTTGAGCCTAGAAGTTCCAAATCAGAGAAGTTGTGTCTCCAATTTATTAGGGCCTTAATGATCTTCCTTTGTCCCTATCTGTCTGTTGGAAGATAGTGGCAAAAGCATCCCACACCCAAGAGGTGAAAATACAATTATTAAGAAGGTGCTCCATTTTTTCCTCTTGGGCTTCACATCATTGGCATTTGGAGGGGCCCATAACACCCCTCTTCTGAATGTTGTCCCAAGTCAAAATTTTCCTATGATGCACCAACCACATGAAGAGCTTAATCTTCATCCATCCTTGATGTCTCCATTTGTTCTACCAAACCCTAGCCTGTTATTTGGAATCCATCTCAAGGAGTATGGGTTTTTCCTCCTTGAGATTAAAGGTGCTTGCAACATTATTTCCCCATCTGAGAAGGTCTTGCCCCCCTATCACTAGAATCTTCCTTTGTCCCAACATTGTTAGAAGTGCCTCCGCTTTGGCTTTCAGTGGGCTATCTTCCCTGTATTCCAGCTTTTTCCAGGTTCTCCATTTTCCTTCACTGTTGGTTTGATCCCACAAATATTTCACCTTATATAATATTTTGGTGTCTGTATATTCCTTGAGGTCGATTAGGTTCTCTCTCAATAGTGTAGGCTCTTGTTGCCATTTGTCCTCCCAGAACAAAGCATGCTCACCATCTCTAATTTCACAGAAGCTATTTTTTGTACTAACTCTTTATTTCTCCAGGCTTTGTTCTAGATATGTGGGCCCTTAATGATGCCAGACATTCTTACTAGATCAATATCTTACCAATTGCTAGAATATTTTTCTTTCCATATTCTATCCCACCGTGCCTTTGTTTCCTTTACCCAGCGCCACCATAATTTCACCCCTAAAACTTTACTCAGTTCTTTCGGATCATCTAGTCCAAGACCCCCATATTTTTTAGGTATGCAGATCTTCCCCCAAGCTACCAAGGCCCACTTCTTTATTTCCTCCCCCTTGCCCCAAAGATAATCTCTTTGAATGTTTCTAAAATGATGCAACACTCCTTTTGGTGCTGGAAGGGTAGATAGCATAAAGACATGAATTGCTTGGAGAACAACTTTTGTAAGCACTAACCTGCCAGCCAAGTTTAAAGATCTATAGGTTAATTTTTTTATTTTATCCTGCATCTTATTGATCAATGGTTCCTAGATGCCCTTCTTCAGGGGCTTATCAGTAAGAGGAACTCCCAAATATTTGGATGGGAGGACATCCCTTTGAAAGCCTAGAATCCTAGAGATATTTTCCTAAATAGCAATATTGGTATTAAAGAAAAAAATCTTAGATTTGGAAAGATTAACTTCCATACCTGTAGCCAAGGCAAAGACAGACAGGATATGCTTGTACGCTAAAGCTTCTTTAACTGTGGGGATTCCTTGTAGCATAATATCATCAAAAAATTGTTGATGGGTCAAAGCCTGACCATTCTCTAAAAGTTGGAGGCCTTTGATATTACCAACCTCTTTAGCATGCTTGATAAATTGACCCAGCCCTTCCATCATGAGGATGAAGAGAAAGGGTGAGAGAGGATCACCCTGCCTGAGGCCTCTGGAAGGAGAGAAGGTTTTGGAAGGAGAACCATTGACCAGAATTGAGAAGCTATAAAAAGTTACCAAGGCCATGAACCATCTAACCCATTTATGATCAAACCCAAAAGAAATAAGGACCTTTCTAATATAGGTCCAATTCAACTTATCATAAGCTTTGGCTAGATCCAATTACATAATCATACTAGCCTTCCTATTACTAGTCAAAGAGTGCACCACCTCATGTGCCTAAATGACGTTATTGAGAATTTGCCTGCCCTCCACATATCCAGATTGCTCTGCAAAGACTACTGAAGGTAGAAGTGGTTTGAGTCTGTTGGCAACAACCTTGGATATAGTCTTGTAAACCACATTGCACAAGGCTATGGGTCTATACATGTCAGGAGTTTGGGCATTATCCTGTTTAGGGATTAGTGCAATGAAGGAAGTGTTGAGTGCCTTCAAAATAGTTCTATTCACCCTGGAGTCTTCCACAACGTTCAGAATATCCTGTTTAACTATATTCCAACATGCTTTAAATAAATCCATGTTGAAACCATCTGGGCCTGGCGCTTTACCATTCTACATCTCTTTAATGACCTCACTAACCTCGTCTTCTACTACTGTCCTATTGAGAGTAAAATTATCCTCTCTCAATACCAGTCTAGGAATATGCCCTATTAAATCCCCGATGAAATGCTCTTTGTCTGAAATAGTTTCCTGTGATATTCCATGAAAGTGTTGGACTAGCACTTCTTCTATGTCTTCATGGGAATTATGTAGATTACCACCTCATCCTTGATCAAGGAGATTCTATTATGAGATCTGTTCGCTATGGTAGATCTGTGGAAAAATCTGGTGTTACAGTCCCCTTATTTCAGCCATTGAACTCTGGATTTTTGTCTCCAAAATATATCTTGTTGTTGACATGAAATCTCCCATTCTTGATGGTGTTTGGTGACTTAGTCATTTCTCTCAATATCAAAGACATCTGTGATAAGTTTTTGATTAAGTTCCCACATTTTATCCTCCATAGCCTTTTTTGATATAAAAATATTCCCAAATACATTCTTGTTCCAATCTTGAAGTTTGAGCTTGATGTGCCTAAGTCTTTTGTGAAGCAGGAACATACTTGTACCTTGAATATGTAGGTCTTCTATCCACCATTTTGAAATGTTGTTGATGAATTCCAGGTGGGAGAGCTAGATATTCTCAAATCTAAAAGGTATGTTTCTAGGGGTACCAATGCCCTGAACTTCCAGTTGAACGGGCCAATGATATGAGCCTCCAAAGGGTAGAATTTTCGCTATCATTTCCTTGTTGGTGAGCATGAGATCTTTTGAGATTATGAATCTGTCTAAATTTGAGGTTGCTTGAGACTCCCCTCCTCTTTTATTGTTCCAAGTAAAGTGACCATTACTCATGTCAGTGTTAGCTAGTTTCATACTATCTATAAAGGTTTGAAAAGCTATGGAGTCTCTACTTAAAGTCCTAGTTCCTCCTTTTCTCTCTGAAAGTGATTTGATCATGTTGAAGTCCCCACACAAGATCCATGGTACATCTACATGTCTGTCTCTGATCCCCATAAGAGAATTGAGAAACCTGATTTTGTCATCCATTCTTTGAGGGCCATATACATTTGTGACCAGATAGGTCTCCCTATCTCCCACCAGCTAAATGACCACTGCTAAATAATTTCTATATGCCTTAGCATCAATAATAAAAATCTTTTGGGGGTTCCAAAGAGTGAGTATGCCCCCTGCTATATTATCTGCTTTAACTTCTAGAAACTCAAATCGATTGAGCCATTTGTTGTGAATTTCTCTTACTTTTTGTGTGAAACATTTAGTTTCCTGGATAAAGAACATATCTGAAGCTTCTTGTTTCATTCTATTACTAAGAATTCTTTTTTTTCTCTTGCTACCTAGACCTATGATATTCCAAGATGTAAACTTCATTATTAAAGATTTCTAAAGGAGTAGCTGGTTAGATCTTTCATCTTACCCGAATCTATCATTAGCTTTCCACATTCCATCAATAACTCATTCTACTTTTTCCTACCTCTTTTCTTTCTTGGAATTATAGGAGCTAATCCCGGTGTGTTTTTCATGGCTTTCACACCTTCGTTGCCTTGTCTTTCACTTTTTCCTTGTCTCTCCAGCCCTATAGCCTGAGTTTTCCATAGGAACAGCTACTGTACCCTATTAAATTCATCTGGCAGTAAAGAGTCTACCCCACTCATGGTCCCCTGTTTCAAGAATCCTTCCAGATCTAGGCGTTCCCTTTCAAGAATCTCCTGTAGTTCATGATCTTCCATTTCCATCTCACTTTGGGTCATTTCTTGGTCCATCTCTGGTTTTGAATCGCTCATCATAGTCTCTTTCTATTTGATACTATCCCATGTTTGAGTTGTATCTTCCTATTTATCCTTTTCCCTTGGGCTTCCTTCCATTACCTGCTCTATCTTTATCATCTCTTCTTCTTCTTCGAGAACTTGGAACCTATTCAGATTAGTTTGTGGTCCTTCTGTCTGTTGTGATTTTGGGCCCCTCTTGCCCTCTTTTCCTTTATGAACCACTTTGTGAAAGCCTTCAGTATCTTTCATTGTGTTTACTTTGCTTCTATTCTCTATTTTGCTGAGAGGGCAGTCTCTAAATAAGTGCCCATGCTCATGGCATTTTCAGCATCTGAAAGGAATATGTTCATAGTCAACTGTTTGCACTCATTCTTCATCCAAAACTTCTAAAATGACCTCATCTGAAAGAGCTCCAGAGAGATCCATATCCACACATATTCTTGCGAAGGAAGTGTACTTACCCTTCTTGGTGGCTTCAGAAGTCTTGACAAAACACCCTAACTTGTTTCCTATAGCAGATAACGATTCCATTTTCTAGTAATCAAGGGGTAAAAAGTAGAGTCTTACCCATACTAGGACATAAGGGAATGTTTCTCTCTTAGGGACAAAATTCATCATCCACGGTCACATATAAAGGCCTGCTGCTACATAGAAGTAGGGCCCTCCTTCAAACACTTTATTTTTGTCCTCAATATTTGTGAAGACTACCGTAAACAAACCCTTAGACCCAAGATGAAGGTCAATTCTTCCTTTTGGTTTCCAATTATATTTAATCCATGACTGTAAAGTTTTTTCAGTGGGCCATACTCCCATGAATTTACAAATGATAGCATGTGTCCTCATGTGGTCTCTATGCGCCTGCAGAGCAAGATCATTTAAAACTACTCTGGGAGTGACCTCAGCTTTGGGTTTACATGGTCCTTTTTGTGCTTTCTTCTTCACTCCCTATTCCTTGTCTTCTTGCTCATTTTCCTTATTGTTGTTATTCTCCTTTGTCTTGTTTGAATCTTCTTCCTCTTCTATAATCCTTGTCCCTTCACCTGAAGGACCTCTGACACTCTTTATTGGTTTCGTTCCACGACTAGCCACTGCCTACCTATAAGAGGAAGTGGAGCTCCCTCCCCTGCGTGCTTCCATGGAAACTCTCGCGAACTTTTGCAAACCCTAACACTTCCAAGATACTCTACCAGCTGATGTCTTCACATCAAAACTTTTAAAATCTTGATTGAATCTCTATGGAAATATTGATTTAATTTTTAACGCTTTTTGACACCCATTTACATAGAGTAGAATATCTCCCCCATAACATAGGTTAAATAATACATTAAATAGTATATATATATTATTTGACCCAATGGGGATTTGAAGATTTGAATATCATGGTTTATATTAGTTTATAATATTGCAATGGCCAACAAAATTATTCTCCTAGTCCACAATAATATTTTATAAATTGTCATTTTGTCGCATTTTTAATTTATTTAATTTATTTATTTAATTACTCTAAATCTATTTTTACTGCTTATATTAAGTTTATTATTGTGATTAGATATATTCTTATATAATTATTAATATTATATTTATAATAATTTTCTAAAATATAAAATAATGTTGACATCTTATTTACATTGATATTATAAATTATTAATATCTCACATGTTGTTTTTTTTTTTAGTAAGAATGTTAATTTATTAACCACCAACATAATTCTATTTTAACCCTTGGTCTATCAAGAGCTAAGAGGAATCAAGTATTTTGAGAAGAGTTTTCGGTGAAAATCACATTACAAATGAATTATAATGTGATTTTCGCCCAAAACTCTTCTCAAAATACTTGATATGGATCATAGAAACCTAAATTCAACAAAGGAATCAAGTATCTTTTCAATCTAAAACAGATTTGCACCTGATAGATATTGATCTGTCTGTATTATATATCTGGAGTTAAAATAAATCTAAACTAGTATTTATATAAAATTTTTATTTAAAAAATGAAAAATTACATTAAATTAAATTCACAAATTAAATTAAAATTAAAATTAAATTCATAAAGTAATTGTATTTCAAATTTAACTAATTATTGTTTTGTTATTATTATTATTTTATAATTATTTGTAGCTAAAATATGTTTTGATATATTATTTTTATTATAAGGAAATGAAGTGCATTTTAGATTTAAACGAAATATGATGTAAAATAATTATATTATAATATTTTTCTTTTTTTATTCTATGTTTGATTGAGGTTTATTTAAATGATTATAGGATAAAGTATTATAACTTTCTCACTAAAATTATATTTCAATATATAACATTCGTTATTTATTTTACTATTTCAATTATCCATCAAACTACTCTAAAATTGATAAAACTATCAAATGAAAAATCCTATTAAATTCATCCATTCTAAATATAATATCAACAAAATTCTAAATTCTAAATATAGCAATATCAACAAAATGAACTCAACCCAAACGCAAAACATAAATGGAATTTCACAAAAGCCCTCAAAGTTTCCACTACCGACCTTATTAAGTGTTTCATCTACCCTTATTAAGTCCACTATTAATAATTTTGTCCATTTGAAATGAACTTAAGTTCAACCCAAATTATTTTAGGAAAAGTGTTATAACATTCTCACTAAAATTATATTCCAATATATAATATTATTTATCTATTTCACTGTTTCAATTATCCATCAAACCTCCCTATTATTATTTTTTAGTAGGCACAAATTTGTTATTATAAAAAATGTGTGTACATAGATAACATAGACATAGTTGGAACCACATTAAAACTTTACAAAACATTTGAGAAAGCTTCATAGAGGTAGTTGTAGCTTTCCCTACACCTGACTTGACTCCGTGCAAAAAATATCCATGGACATGACAATAAAACTTGACAATTCCAAGGAGCTATAACTTACGAACAAGAACAAACCTTGAGTTACAAAAAAGACTGTCATGAGCGCACATAGAATTACGAAGAACCAAAAAGAAATGATGAAGGGAAGTGTTGAAAATTTCGCCTTCTCATTGTGCATGCTATTAGGTTCTTGTGTCCAAAATTTAAGATGTAAACCAAAAAACAACCAACATGAAAAGAGATAGACAAATAGTTGAAGAGCTTCTCGAGAGCTATCACATTAATTAGAGATAATGAATGGGGACATTGGACTCTTGTTTACTAAAGGAGCATGAAGGATCGATGATTCAAATTTGGCCAAAGGATTATCTGAAGCAATGTTCCCCTAATTTGTGTTGATTACCATAGGGGTGTCATAAGCATCTCCTGAATCAAAGTCAAAATTAGACACAACATATCTATCCACCCTCTATAGATGAAATAGAATGTCATCTTAACATTATTTGATGCTTAAAACAATACCTTTAGTCCTATTTCCCTGCAAATATCTTGTAATGGTCCACCTTCTTATCGTTGATGATCAAATGAAACAAAGAATCCAATTGTTGATATCTTGCAACAGAATTTAGGAAATACAATTTCCTATTTTGAAATTACTTGGGTTTGGAATCTAGGTTAATTCTAAGTTATCGACTTCTAAATCTGATAAAATTTCCTTGTCCTAAAATTCACGAGCCTCTAGTTGTTGAATTCCCTTTCTACCTTTTAGGGGTATGATGTCAAAAACAGTTGCAATAGAATTCCACCCAAACAAACATTTGGGGCGAGAGCTAGCCCTACTGTTGGAACCTCCCCTTCAACTTACTATTCTCTAACGAGGTGGCATGGTCAATTGGAAAGTCTCACAAAACGAATACCAAGGGTTTCTTGGAATATGAAAATTTACCAGTCGCAGAACCGATTTCTTAATGACCAAGGATGCAATATTATGACTTAAGGTTATATCATCGCCATAACACGAAAATACCCATGATGGAGGGAAATGAAACCTCCCAGAGATGTTATTCACTAAAATATTAGAGACGAGATGTTACAAAACCACTGAAGGAGTTAAACACAAACCTAATTGCCAAAAAACATTAATATTAGTGAAGGCCAAGCCCAAGTGAGGGAAGGATAAAACTGAAATGCTATGAGGAACCAAGGCTTGCAAGAAAACTAAGCTATAACATATGTGCAAACTAGATACAAGAATTGTGCAGAAAGTGCTAATGAGAAACTAGACCTGAACCCGTATAGACTTTAACAAAAACCCATTCTACAAATAAAACCTCCCCACCTATTCTACCATTGATAAAACTTTTAAATGTGAAATCCCTTCAAATCCACCAACTTCAAACACAACAACATCCGCAAAATGAATATAAATGAAAAAAAAAATCAATAAAAAAAATATAGACAAGTATATATGTGTAAACTCCAATATTAATAATATTTTCCATTTGTTCCAATTTTAACAATATTATCCATTTCAAGTGAGAACTCCAATATTAACAATATTTTCCATCTGTTGCAATTTTAACAATATTATCCATTTCAAGGGACCAATCATTGCACCTGGGGAAATAGAATGCCCACAAAAATCTCGCTTGTTTTATTTACTTGATGCCACCACCAACACAATATTGTGATTATGTTCCAATCAAACAGTAAAAATTAATATCATAGGCATGGTTAATGCAAGAGTAATATATACTCAATGAAAACATTTTTTTAATGCTAGGAATTGTATTTTTTTCTTTTAATTTTGAAATTTGTGAAATTTTTAAAATAAAATTAAAAGCGAAAAATTTGTATTTGGTTTTATATATTTTATTAAAATAAAATGTTTTTGTTTTCAATCCATAGTTTATATTAATTTCTTAAAAATTGATTACAATCATGCAAAAAATTATTTGCTCATCCGACCTCACTCTAACAAGATTTTTGGCGAGGAGAGCGGAGAAAAACCTAAAAACCTAAATTCATTTTTTACATGATGGCCATAAACATACAATCCTTCTTGCCTAAAATTCATATAGAACAAAAAAGTAACCAATAGTAACCATAATAACTTTGGGATTTGACACCTGCACATTTGTAGGGAAAATAGAAGGACCTCGCCCATCATGCACATGGTAATCAATATGACCCAACCTCACTTCAATTTCATCCAGCTTTTCATATAACCTTTGTATATAACCTTTGTTGTCTGTGATGAACTGAAGCAAGGAGTTCCAGGGTTTTTCCCTATGAAAATTGCAGATTCGTAATGTAAGTTACAGGCTCATTTCTATCATCATACCTTTGTTCACGAATAATGTCCAGACTAACATGTATATCCCACAGTTGGTCTGGAATAGAGGCCAGCATAATTTGCCTGGTGACATAGCACAAGGCTAGGTGACCTCCCCTTTGGAATTGCATCCTCCTCTATTAAAATCAAATGTTATTTGACAATACAAAATTTTGTTATTATAAAATTTTTTATTATAATTTTTATTATAAATAATAAGTATTATTTTTTCCTCATATATTATTATCGTGTTCACAGGGATGAACATGATAATAAGTATTATTTTTTCCTCAAGATCACGTTATTTGCATGGTTAGTTTTTCATGATACGAACCTCACTTGGACTAATTTTCAAAAACGAAACTGGCAAGGGCCAGCTATTTGCTCTATTTGTTTTGCAAATATAGAAGACAATTATCATATGTTCCTAAATTGTCATATCACTCGGAATCTTTGGAATCGGTTGGCACTTCATTTCAGTTTTGTTGTCTTCTCTCCCCCCCTATAATGGAGGCCTTTCATTGGTGGCGCACCCAGAAAACTGAATGGAGACCTATACCTCTATTAGTTTTTTGGTTTGTCTAGAAATGGAGAAATTAAAAAAAAAAAAATGAAAATGGAAGGGAGGGTTTCGGTCTCATATATGACAAAATTATTCCTGTTTATTCTACTATCCTTCCGATTTCTCCCCAACAGCCAAAATATCAGCAAAATTCAGCATCAAACTATCTCTCCACTCCCCGGGCGCACTTCGACGGAGAATCAAAGAATGGTGTATGTGGCTGTGGAGTATATTTACACATAGAAAAGGAACATAGTTACTATATCTACTAGAATGGTGGAATGGTAACGAACAATCGAGCTGAGGAAATGGCCCTCCATGGGCTTCTCATCTTCCGCACCTTTTCGGCAATTGGCTCAATTCATATTTATGGAGACTCAAAAGTCATTATAGAGCATGTTACTAGAAAACTATCTATTAATAGTGACTCTCCTATGGGGTGGATGAACAGAATTGCTGATCTTTGGGATCCATCTCGTTTTCCTATTTCGCATATCAGGTGCTTCCAAAATTTGGAGGCAAATGATCTTTCAAAAAAAGGTTTGCTATCCTCTCCAGGTATGTGGCACCTAAGCATCACTGTGGATTGCTTTACATACTGCCCACATCCATTCACAATGCCCGACATATAGTAGCGACACATATAGCATGTTTGTGTTTTGTTTTTTTGCCTCCAATCTATTTTTATCCTGTCAAAAGGACTATCTCTCTACTCTTTTCTACTATCTTAGAATTTTTATGAGACTCTAAATCCAGTTTTTGTCCAAAATATCATAAAGAAAACAATCTTGTTTTCTTTTATATATTTCTATGTTGTTTCAATAGCTGGGAAGTATCAGCTGACCTGTTTATATACTCAATCTCAGCATGTACCAAATTTTTTTTTTTACTTATATAATACAAATATTCAGCTTTTTCTCCTGAAAAAAAAAAGGGATGAAATATAACACATAATGCATTTGATATATGTGTTGACCTTGAATTAACAATCCTTTGACCAAAAATTAAATAACAATGTATAATGTTAACATTA
>APFE031741394.1:38277-48666 GCA_000404065.3 Pinus taeda | reverse complement strand
TGCCAAGCTGGCACCACGGTTTTGTGGATCCTTCAGTATCATTGAGAGGATTGGGACAATATCTTATCAACTTGCATTGACTCCAACAGAGAAATTCCATGATGTTTTCCATGTATATTTGCTTAAGAAGTATGTTAAAGATGCTGATCATGTGATTGATTGGTCTATATTGTAGGTAGAACTAGATGGATAATTCTAGTTGGAGCCTTAATGTTTATTGTAGAAAAGGGTGCTTATGCTCCTGAAGTAAGCATTGAGTAAGTTAAAGTGCAATGGAAACACTTTGGGCTGGATGAATTTGCATGGGAGATGGCGGATCAAATGCAGGCTATGTTTCCCTCCTTGTTTTCCAGTTGAGGTAAAGAAGCTTCAATATTGTGGTTGGGTATATGCTTTATGGTGGTTTGGTATATGCTTTATGATGGTTTTGTATATGCTTTATGGTGGTTGATATATGCTTTATAATGGTTTGGTATATGCTATATGGTGTTTTGGCATATGCTTAGATATGGTGTTTAGTATATCTTTTGGTATATGCTTTGGTATATGATTTTGTATATGCTTTTGGTATATATTTTGGTAATATTGTTATATGTACACATGTATATGGATGTAAATACCACCCTAAGTTATGTTATAAGGCTCCACTACCTATTTCTATATTGATTAGATATCAAGCTATAGGCTGGTTCCCCTTCCTATGTTGAGGTAAGTATCTGTTTGTTCCTTGTGTGAAGAGTTA
This sequence comes from Pinus taeda, assembly GCA_000404065.3. NCBI lineage: Eukaryota > Viridiplantae > Streptophyta > Pinopsida > Pinales > Pinaceae > Pinus > Pinus taeda. Next base: position 47,924 of record APFE031741394.1, on the reverse strand, counting down.
CTAAGAATAAGTAAAGATTCGAGTGTCTAATATGTAAATTGGTCCATGTCCTAAGTGAAGAATGTGTTTATCTCTTTGTATAGGCAAGGGTTGGGTTTGTTGGTCAAGGTACCAGTAATCGGTATGGGTGTTATGTCATTATGAGTATGTTGTCATGTTATTATGCTATCATGTGGTTATGTTATTATGATGTTATGATGTCATGTGGTGTAATGTTCCCAATTTTTGTGAGGGAAAAATTCACTGAGTTTTGCCAATTTTTGGTGATATTAAATAAAATGGAGAAAATATTATTTTGTGGGAGAAATGTGGAAATTATTATTTTAATGGAGAATGGCAACAAAGTAATATTTTTATTAGTGGGAGGTGGGGACCACCAAGGGAGAGGACTAGAAATTATAAATAGAGCTTGGAGGCCTCCATTTGGTATCTTTTATCATTTGACAATTCAACATTAGTTCTTGAGCTGCTTAGCCAAGACAACCGTGTTGTTCATCACAAGGAATTTCCAAACGCGAATTCCACCCTCATTTTGGAGAACTTCAAGTGCCCCCCTAGTGAGGTAATTTGGGGATCTCAATTTAGAGTTTCAATTCGACATATTTTCAATTTATTTTGGCTGGGCTAAGTTGAGAGAATTCTTGGGGCCAAAATTTGACATTTCTGGAAGTGCACAGGGGTTGGAGGAATAGAGGTTGAGGATAGATAAAGGTCATTAATTGGAGGTATTCCTCAAGGGAGAATTTAGCCAAAGTTAGGAGAGATTTTCAGTAGTGGATTTTGGCTTAATTCAATAGTATTAGTTTTGTGGGGCGTTTTCTAGCCAAATTGGGCAATTTGCACTTATTGCGGGTCACTGGGGATTGGTGGATTCAGGAGATACCCTTCATAGGTTTTTGTGGGTTTATTGAGAGAAATATATAGATAATTTTATAGATTGTTTTGGGCGATATTAGAACTTGAAATCCTAATTCTTATAGTTGGGTGAATTGCCAATTAACTGGGGAGTTAGCACCATTTTGTGAGTTTGATTTTGGCTTGGAGATAGGCCAAACCCTTTATGGGTTTTCTTGGGTTTTGGGCAAGGAGAACACTCCTAATTTTATAGAATTTTCTGGGCACTCTAGAGTGGGAAAATCAGGGGGTGAAGTCAAGGAACATTACAATCTTTGCCAGTTTGTGGATTTGGAGATATTTCTAGTTTATGTGTATGCATTTTTTAAACATTTTGTGTTATTATATTTGCATGACTTTGTTATCATTGTAAAATTTCCATTAATAATATTATAGTGGTATCAGAGCATGATCTTGGCCGGTTGTGGAGTAGCCATCAAGATCATGGAAGATTTGGGCATGTATGCACAGTGATGGCTGAATTATAAACAAACTCATGGCTCAATGGAGAATGAATATCATTTATGGAAAAATGGCCCTCACCCACTTCGATGGTTTAGTTAGGAGTTATGTCAAAAAATCAGTACAAGAATTAGACACATATTTCCAGCTAAAACTCATGAGGGAGGCGAACGCTATTAGACATGCAACTTTGCACTTGGATGGAGATGATATGGAATGGTGGTACCGAGGGTTGATTCCTTTCAGTCATGTACATATCACATCCTACAAAGATTTCACACGGAGGCTCATGGAGAGATTTGACTGAAAGGACACTAGACCCCCTCAAAGGGAGTGGATAGGATGAGGAAAGCTAGAGGATGAGACCAAGAGGCATTTCTACTGGTGGATATCAGGCTTTAGATGTCAAAAACTTGAGGAGGAGGTTGAGCAAGAGGACATGCAAGATGGTGAGGGGCACATCAGTATACCTGATGTGGCACAGGAGTCACCATTGTTGGAGGCCTCTTTGGTAGCTCCAGTTGACACCTCGGTTAAAGGAGTAGAGCATACACTCGGAGGGTCATATATTGATGAGATTCCAACATTTAATAAGGTACCCAGTGCTATGACCCATTTTCTAGATGATGGCCGCCCACAGAAGGTTGATGAGGTTCCTGGAGGCATACTTGTAGTTAAGGAGGTACTATAAGAGACAGAGGGGTCTAGAGTGGTGACTGAGTTTATAGAGGATTACTTCCCTCCAAGGTCTCATGAGTTCCAAGCTAGCCTTCTAGTGCTGAGAAAGAAGGCCACCATAGTGTGAGAGGCCATTCTACAACAAACCGAGGAGTTGGAGGGCATGAGAGCAGTTTGTGTTGAGTCAGTCGCCAATCTGACTCATGTTGGGGAACAGTTGGGGTTCCCTAATGGTTTAGTTGGAGTACACACTGGAGCAATGGGCAAACCTTACTTAGACATTACAAGCTGGTAGCAATAGTAGGTTACCACTACACATTGGAGAGGGAGAAGAAGAGTCACCTCAACATATTTTATGTGTTAACTAGGATGGTGAGATGAGGTGACATGAGTTGCACAGGGTGCATCCTTAGCAGGATAGATGGGTGGTTCCATGTATGGGAGTTTATGCTCTCAATCCTTCCCTTAGGGTTGGATGGTGAGAGATATTGAGTTGGTATTTCATGGAGTTGGCTAGGAGGTTACATGCATCCATGGCCACAACTCAGCGAAGGCTGTGGATTACTAGGGGGATCAAGGAACAGACTATTGTTGGGATCCAGGTGGGATTCTCCATCACATAGTGGAGTCGGTAGGTCATGGTAGAAGCTACGTGATGAGCTCGTTGGTTGGGTGCACACATCTTTTCATATCCCCTGCATAGTTCCTGACAACACTAGTGATAGGATGGATTGTCAGAGGAGCATGTACATTTCATGAGTTATCATGGCATATTGGTTGTGCATGGAGTCACAGGATGATTAGCCTACTTTGACAGGAGTTTGTACGAGGAGGTGGCAATGGCAAACCCCCAGACAGGGAATTACATGGAGACGATGCTCTCTCATTGGTATATTGGACACTACAACTACTGAGGATAGACAAAATAATGTCATTCCCATTGGCATGTGAGGAGTCAAACTGCTCAGGTCTTTTAAGGAAGATGGGGAGATGTATCCCACATCATGGAGGGGTTACTAGCAAAGTGGTGGATGTGTTGGCACATGCAGGATGCCATAGGATACAAGGTGGTATGACAGTAAGTAGTCGTACCCAATGGTGCACAAGGATATGTTGCAGAGTCTAGTCTTATGTAGAGGGATGCGGCCTGATGCATATAGACCCAATTTTAGAACCTAGCATCCATTGTTGTATAGAGGTATGCAGTGATGAGTAGTGGCTTGCAGAGGAGCATGGAGATGCATGGTTGTTTAATGTAGCATGTTGGCTTGCATTAAGTGACTCACATCGCATCGTGTACATGTGGGGAGAGCCAGATACAGTTTCACAGGTAAGATATGAGATAGTATAAGATGGTACATCACTAGCATGGAGTATCAAGTGGCGTACAGGGATAGGCTGCAAGGTACAGTGCCAAGTTGAGGACTACATGAATACTTGGTGGGATGCAGGGGCATATGGTGCTACACAACAAGGTCTTGGAGGGTTTCCTCCAAGGAGACTTATGGACTAAGACATCAGGCATACCTTTGGGTGTACTTCACCCAACATCGACAGGGATTCAGATGAGTGATACTCGATGGTATCCATGGGGACTCACATGCTTTTCCTTCTTATACATCATTTACAAGCACATGCGATTTGGTTGTTTTCCTTTGACACTTTGTGTGTGAGAAGCTAGGGAGAGGGAGCTCACTCGAGATATTAGGATGACAATCAATGCACTAGGGGAGAGACTTCTAAGTGGTGGCATTAGGTCGGTGCACGAGTTGACAACCACAGGTTGGGGGATGAGGTGATCATCTGCAGGGGTGGCTTATCGTTCGTTATTGAGCCTACGCCTTGAGAGTAGGTCACGAGGGAGACATGTGTTACTCTTTCCACAGGGCATGTGAGGACCATTTATGAGCAGAGGATACCATGTACAATTGAAGCAACTTTCCAATATGTGTTCGACCTCCAAACATTGTATTGGCACATTATCAAGAGAGTGGATAACAGACTCAGTGGTGATGGTTAGTAGGAGAAGGATGGCTCCACATACATTGAGTGGATTGTGAGTATCATATACCCATCTATTGGTTACCTTCAAGGGGTAGTTATTTGGAACATGTGGCTTGCAACAGTCATCAGTACTACGTAGTGGCAGGCATAGGGCAGTTTAGCATGCATCAGATTAGTTCATGATATATGGGACCTATATATCAGTTTTATGTAGGGATTAGGGATGAGGAACAAACAGATTCTAGTAGTTGTTAGAGCTATGTTGCAGCAGTTCTTGTTATGGGATCTAAGGATTGAGTTGATTGATAGGACACTCCATTCTATGATGAGTAGGTTCATGGGAGAGAGTGGTATAGTTCACCTTGGGTGTGATGCATGGGAGATTGTTGAAAACTCCATTGTATGGCGAGGTATATTTATTCGGTTTCTTCCCAGGATTGAGAATGACAGTGGATGGATAAACATTGACATCATGGAGATTCCTTGGCAAGATAAACTTGGCCTTCACAAATATCCCACCATCAAGTTGTGAGAGGGGAGGATATTGTCTGAGCATGATGGAAAGTTTGGCATAATCAGAGTGGCCCAAAATCAGCATGGTTGTACCCTTCTGAGACTAGCATGGGATCCAGGTACAACAAGATTTGGTGATTCATCTACCCTCAGGGGTAAGCTACTATCTACAAGGGGAGGTCATTCATATATTCCATTAGAATCTGGAGATTCACTGTTGACATGGGGATCATCACTAATATGGCAGGATGTTCAATAATGAGGAGTGGTTCTGTGGCACATTTAGGACCCTATCATTGGCTAGGCTAACGTTTGGAGTAGCAAGATATTGCTTGAGGACAAGCAATTTTCGGCAGGGAGGACTATAATGTTCCCAATTTTGTGAGTGTAAAATTCACTGAGTTTTACAAATTTTTGGTGATATTAAGTAAAAAAGAGAAAATATTATTTTGTGGGAGAAAAGTGGAAATTATTATTTTAATGAAGAATGGCAACAAAGTAATATTTTATTACTGGAAGGTGGTGACGACCAAGGGAGAGGACTGGCAATTATAAATAGAGCATGGAGACCTCCATTTAGTACCTTTGATCATTTGATAATTCAACATTAGTTCTCTTGAGTTGCTTAGCCAAGAGAATTGTGCTATTCAGAACAAGGAATTTCTGAGTGGGAATTCCACCATCATTTCAGAGAACATCGAGTGTCTCCCTAGTGAGACAATTTTTGGAGCTCAATTTATAGTTTCCATTGGACATAATTGCAAGTTATTTCAGCTAGGCTAAGTTAAGAGAATTCTTGGGGCTGAAATTCTACATGTCGGGAAGTGCACAAGGGTTGGAGGAATAGAGGTTGAAGAGAGATAAAGGTCGAAGATTGGAGGTATTCCTCACAGGAGAATTTATCCAAAATTACGAGAGGTTTCCAGTGGTGGATTTGGGCTTAATTCAACAGTATTAGTTTTGTGGGGCATTTTCTGGCCAAATTCGGCAATTTGCACTTATTAGGGGTCACTAGGGATTGATCGATTCAGCCAAAATTCTATTGGTTTTTGTGGGTTTATTGAGAGGAGTCCATAGATAATTTTACAAGTTTTTTAGGGCAATATTTAGACTTGAAATCCTAATTCTTATAGCGGGGTGAATTACTAGTTAACTGGGGAATATGCACCATTTTGTGGGTTAGATTTTTCCTTGGCCATAGACCAAAATATTTCTAGGTTTTTCTATGCTTTTGGCAAGGATCATTCTCCTAATTTTATAGAATTTTTTGGGCACTCTAGAGTGGGAAAATCAGGGGGTGAAGTCAAGCAATAGTGTAGTTTTGGAGTAGCAACACAATTTTCTACAGGAGTTTGTTATTATAGTAGTTGAGCTTTCTTGTATTCATCACCTGTTGCTTGCAGCTTTCCTTGTGCAAGCCCAAGTGGATTTTCTCCACCTCAGTTGTACCACAACACTATTATTAACAAAATCTTGGCCAGTTTGTGGATTTGGAGATCTTTCTAGTTTATGTGTATGCATTTTTAAAAAAAAATGTGTTATTATCTTTGCATGACTTCGTTACCATTGTAAAATTTCCATTAGGAATATTACATGTGGGTTTGTACTCAGTAGGATGATCATTGTAAATGCCGTAATGAGTTGTGTTATAAATCTCCATTATGTGGTATCTTGTCGTGATGTTTGTTTTGAGAAGATATTTGATTGTAAATACTACAACGAGATGTGTTATAAAGCTCCATGAGAACTATGTCTTCTTTCAACATGTTGTTGACCTATATGTGTGATTTTACATCGAGGACGGTGTCCTCTAAGCGGGAGGGTTCTATAACATCCCTGGTGAAAATTCAATGTAATAAAAGTTAAAAACAATAACCACAGTTGATGCGACACTTATTCCAAGATTAATGTTGGGAAATACATCATAGGGGATGTTCATTTGATTGTTTATGGTGAAGGAAATTGGCAATGGAAATGGCTAAGGCTTTGGAAAGAAAAAATGGAATTTTTGGCACATTTATTTACGAAAATAATGGAAATTAGGAGAAAAGGGAGGTGAAATGTCACAGGTTACAAGTGAGGCGGAAAATGAAGGAAAATAATGGTAAATGAAGAAAATAGAGACCTCATTCATAAAAAGGCTTATGGAGATCAGTTGGTAACATTTTTCAGTTTAGTTTTGGAACTCTCTCATTATTCTTTCTCTCTGTGATACTCTTTGACACTTAGAGTTTCTGTTGGCACTGGAGTAAGGAAGGAAAAAAAGACAAGAGGAAGAAAAAATCAAGCAAGGAAAAGCAGGATCAAGCAACTACATCAGGCTTCATTGTAGGTATCAACTTGCATTTTAATTTCCTTGTTAGATTTGGCATGTATGGGATTGCATGTGTTTCTTTTCTACCATTTCATGGGTTTTTCCAACTGTGAGAGTATTTTCAACCTAGCCTTGCCATTTCTTGATAGCTTTGATGACATAGGTTCTTTCATTTGGTTTATGTGGTATGACTAGATTGGATTCAAAGCTGAGTGGGGTGGATATTCGAATTGATAAACACATGGTCTAAGTGGTCCCTAAACTGGACTGAGGATAACAAAATCACTAGCCCAGTAACCCCTGAACCATACTGTGGGTTGCAGTAAAGCCATATTGTGTACCTCGGTGAGCCTAAGAGTACTTGTCAATGAATGGCGGGTTATACAATAAATCCAAGAGGTGGATTTTCTCTCTGTTGGGCCTAGTGATCCTGGGATGTGATGCATGCTAAATCCTGGAGAGTACATCTTGATGCAAGGCCTAGTGATCCCTAGATTGGATTGTGGATGCACGGTAAAGCCTGAGAGACTAGGAGGAACTCAAATTCCTCACAGGGTAGGTCGATAACTTGAGTGGAATCCATATTGATTGGTTTTTTGATGTGTTCTATGAGTCTGACATTCATGCTCGGAATATGGCATGAGAGTGATTGGCCGAAGAGAGACTTGGCTCAGCTAATCTATGGTTGGGTGTAACGTGGTAGTCCCATCTCTGGTTGGTTCATTACATTCAATAATGAGAAACTCATTCCCTTGATTTTCATTTGCAAATGTATTGATGTATATGTGGATTTTGATGGTTGTTATGTTTATGGTATTTATGTTCCTATTATGTTGGTTATATGTACATTTTATGAAAACAACTATATATGGCTCTTAGCATGTTTTTACTTACATATGAATGGATAACATGTCTATGACCTAATACAGGATAATGTAGTAATTGACATGAGGGAACAATGGTTCATAGTAATTCTCAGATAATTATGAGATCCTTATGCTTAATTATGTTGTTTACACCTATAGGTTACATGTTGATGATGCATTTGATGAAATACCTATCATGGCTAGTAGGGGTCTAGTTATGGTCTTGTTCATTTTATTTCTTTTACATCATTGTTTCCATGTATTTTTATTGATTTAAGGCTATCACTCCATTCTAGGTAGTGGCCTAGGCACTAGGCCTGAAAAAGCGGCTTAAATCCTAGGGTTGTTGGCACTAAACTGGAAATTTTGGTCTCTGGTCGCTAGTAGGTAGGTTTGTGAGAGCGACTTTAGGTTATTGGTCACTCCCTTGCCTATAGCATGAGAGTGACTATGGCCTAAGAGATCTACAATAGTAGTGGAACCCAGGGACAAGTTGTCTGAGTGGCTGACTTGTCCCCTAAGGATTCTGTTGATGATGTTGGATGACTGAGTGTGATGTTCCACCAATTCCACTTCCTTAAGGTCACATAGGAGGTCGAATATAATCATAGTAGCCTCTCATCTCACATTTACCCGGATTAGAATGGTTACTTGGGTGGATGTGGGAGGAGGGTGTTACAAAGTGCAATCCACACAATCTGATTAGATTGTGCAATTATATTGGGCATTTCCAAATGGTCACTTCCAGTGCTTTCCATTGTGGAAATTTGATTCTTAGTGCTCTTGACACTAAGTCGCAATACTATTACTATGATTTTAAAAGGGAGAGAAAACTAGCTGATAAACAAACCCCTCACTATAAAATTTATGTACAACATATATCATGAAATTGTAATTTTTGGTAATCATTTTTTTATACATTTAAAATCACAAGAACATGCACACCACATGTGCTCTCACGTCAACGAGGATCACCATATCTGTGATTATGTCTTTGCAATTAAGTCGGATGCAATAATAAAGTTTGTCTCGGCTACCATTCGGGACTCTGGAGTACCTACCATATCTTAACTATTATGTTATGTCATTCACCAAGCACATTACAATGCATAGAACATTGAAATGTCTGAAATAAATAACAACCCAACCAACAAGAAAATATCAAAACAAACTTTGAATAACAAAATTATGACTTTTCGAAAATCAATTTTTGTGTGTGAAAGGACACTAAATGTTTAACTTTAGCATGGTTTAAAGGGAACCGTAAAGAGTTAAGCATATCCATAACTCCAAAATTAAACATAAAGTTTAAATATTTAATATTATTATATTTTAATTAGAAACTTAATTATATAATATCATTACATTTTAATTGTTTTTAAAAGAAATTAAAGTAGAGTTTTGCACATGGTAGGATAATATCTCTATAGTAGAAATCATGTGGTTACCACCTAGGGATGTAGCATATGAGTTCTACCTAATTAAAATGTATTACAACTTAGATGTAGATTTTTTTGTAGTGGTGCATTTGATTTTGGATTGATGGAAATTGATGATAGAGGTTGAGTGCTCTATTTTAGTGAAATGCCCAAGGGAGAAGATTTGAAAGCAATGATAATAGAGCATTATCCTCTTATTATTGTAATATATGCGAAGTGTAGAGATGTATTACATTATAATATGGAATGCATTATGATCTAATATTTTACGAATCAAATTTAGGCAAGGAAGATTGTAATTTTTATTGTTCACTTGTAATGTTATAAATGATTTACTTTTCATAGATGTTGAAGCGGTTTACATCATTTATTCTAAAGTAGTGTATTTCATTCATTAATACTAGTGGGTAAAATATTGTAATATAAGAAGTGGCTAAACCATAAAATATAAATAGTATGATATTTAATATTTTCAAA
>APFE031741394.1:23927-35029 GCA_000404065.3 Pinus taeda | reverse complement strand
CCTTGGCATCACATTTGGATGGTTCTCATTGCTACTTTTTATGATCACATAATACATTTAGAATTAAAAAAAAAAAAATTGTCTTACATTTGGCATCAAATAGTTTTATTATAATGGTTCCTGAATGTTGAAGTGGCTACATTATCTCACCCAATTATACTAAGAGTTCTAAGTATTATTATTTCTTGAGTTAGTCTAAATCTTGACAGTGTTATATTTATTATGGTAACACTGTATCCTGGTATTTTAATGCTTATTATTGAATAGATGCAAATTTTGGCGTTATAATCTTGTTAATTAGAACTATGGGTAAATAATAGAGGGTTATTCCTGATATATTTGTTAAGAGCCACATAATTGGAAAATATGTAGTCATCATCAAATACTAAAATCATAAGGAAAGTGAAAGAAGTTAGGTATGAATGGTGAAATGACTCCCTATCAAAGGAGCTATTAGTGAAAAGAGAAGCTAGGGTGAGCTCCAATCTTGGTTTAATCATTCCAAAATCCACCATGAAGCAACCTTGGCAAAGTACACATTTTCCACATTGTACTACAAAGTGACACATTTTTTATCTTTTTTATAGAATACATGCCCTTAGACACACAAGGGAAGGACACCATGTGACAACTCCCCTTCTACACTCTGAATCTATGTTACTCACAAAATCACCTCATGTGGCCTCATGATCCTGTCTTCATCTCTGGATTTATTGGTGTGAGCATTGGCGTTGCCATCCACCAAATCTTCCATCATGTTAGAATTTCACTCCGTTGTAAGGAGGATTTCAATTCTCTGAGAGATCTGGTAATGAGAATTGAGCCTATTTTCTACCAGATCGAGAAGTATTTCTTGGAATTGAATAAGTTGAGAGGAATTCCTATTTTAGCTCAAAGCGATATTAATAAGAAGGCGTCAGATGTCAATGATTGGCTTAAAAAGGTTCGACAACCTTCTTTCAAAAGAATCAACAATGGCGCAAGGGTGCATGATACCCAGTCATGACTTCATATATTGCTATCAAACCAGTAGAAGAATCACCCACCTCAATAGAGAAATCACCCAACATCTTGAATCAGTTATTTTGATGGGTTGGGAAAGCATCCTAAAGCGACTTGGGAAGATTAAAGAAAGAATCGAAGCATTGGAAAGTTTTTCTTCAGCCAATACTTCTGCAGACACATCGCAACCTGTTACTTCAATAGGCACCATCGTCAAGGAATACCTTGTAGTGGAACACCACAATTCTTTTTAAAAGTTGGAGAATGTAGTGATAGATGTAGAGGCTAACTCTCCCTTCTCACGGATTGGCATGATTGGCAAGGGTGGTTCTAACAAAACTTTGCTTCTGAAGACACTCTTCAATAGCCAAAATGTAAGGGGTCTTTTCCGTGATGTTTTCTTTCTTTGGCTCACTGTTTCTCACCATTCAATGAGTCTATGTAGGGAATGAGGTTCTCCCTCTTCTTAGATGATGTGATGGAATTGTGTGTTGAATTTCTGGAGGAATTGGGTGTACTCCGGCTAATTCACTACTCCAACTCCAAAATTGTGAGCTCCAGGAACTACAAAGCACTCTTAGAGATAAAATTTGCTAAGGAGTCCTCAATCACAGTGGGAAATTTGATTGAGGAATATAGTTGGTAGTTGTTTTTTTCTTATGCTTTTCCATTTAATAATGGAAATGTGGAAGTAGATTCACAATCAATAGAACATCCCCATGATTGATGATTCCAACTAGGATTTGGAACACTATCTACATCTCTTGAGAGGGAGAATCTAATTGCCCATTGAAATTAAATATATATATATATGTTTTTTGCAAAACAAAATATTCAACTGTGAATTACATACCTATAAAAAATGATTATGATGTTATAAATATATTTTCGATGATTGGGAATCGATTTCCTCAATTAAAATATTTGATGAATAATCAATCCAATGAATTAATTGGTTTAGAAATTTTGTGCATTCCCGAGGGAACAATGTCCTCGAGTAGGCCCTAGTCAGTTGGATTGAGTACTGTTGCTGCAGTTTGAGGCTCATGATGTTGTTGCAGTAATGCAAGACAAGGTAGGGGCACTACACTGATCATGTGACACTGCGATGACTGTAAATCAATTTCTTGTTCTTGTTGTTGTTGCTGCTGCAAGTGGGGGTCGAACAAGGTAGCGCTAGTGGCGTGGGGCACCATCAATTTGCAATGAGAAGCCAAGGGAAGATTTAGTGAAGGGTGGAAATAAATAATATGTAGTATTTCTCTTCTCTATCCTGTGGGTAGCAACACCTTCCCCTCCTGATCTGCGAAACAATGCAGGTCTTTGATGCATGTGATAACCTTCGTAAGTGGTTATGACGATGTTGTTATCCTCAAACAAACAATCCTTTCTATTTTCCATAGAGGATTTAGCAATATGAAGATATGGAAGTGATTGGAAATGTGGGCACATTAGGGGTATTGCCAAGATGACCTAATTCGGCTTTGGTTCTGGCTTCTACTTTGGCTAGTTCTTCGGTTGTTAATGGAGATGAGAAAGCAAATGGGGTCACTCCACCAGCTGTGGTCTGACCTAGAGACCTTGAGTAATCCGCAACACCCATTTGTAGCCCAACCTATAAGCACTCTATGAAGCTCATGTAAGGGGAATCGAACCCAGTATAGATTTCCATGAATTCTGAGAGGCCACCTTTGATTATTGGCATACCTGTTTTCCTATCCAATCCTTCCATCCCACTCAACAATTTGGAAGAGAACATGTCATGGCACTACGACTCAGGGACCTTGAAGAAAAAGTTAAACCTTTTCCGCCTAGCAATTTTTAACTTGTCCAAAGACAACGAAAATGGGCTTCATGATTGATTGGGACAAATAGTGTTTTCCCAACCAACTTCATAGAGTAACAACTTCGATGTAATTATTACACAATAAAAATGTAATTAATCACATTAAAAACATTTAAAATTATAATATAATATTAAAAATTATATCTGTTATAAAGTAAAATTATGATAAAAATTAAAAATTATGGAAGAGCCATCAATCATATGAATAGTCTTAACTTGCATTTTGTGGAATTTGAACTAACTAAAAAACCAAATTTTCTCTTGAATTCGTCCTTAATACTTTTATTAAGGTTGGTAGTTATCTCGAATTGATGTACTGTCAAATCCAATGTACACTAAATTAATATAGCTAGGAAGTGGGAATGACATTGGTAATCATGCCTTTCACGCTTTGTACTATTACGTCTCATACGTACTTAAACAAAGAATTTAATAAACGGTTAGCCTAAATGACAATTTCCTTGTTTATAAAGCCAAATCTTACACTTCAAGTTGTGAGAAAGTTTGCTTTGATATTTCTTGTTACATGACATTAGCTATTACATAAAGCTTTTAAGATGGGTTTTATATGATTTTATCGAACATGAGTTTGAAAAGAACTTCTCTAATAACTTTAATTTAATCATATTATATATATATATTATATATTTATATATTAGATTTTGATATATATTATTTTGTTCTATTCAACTTTAACATTACTCTGGTCCATTAAAACTCTAAATTAATTAAAAACATTATTGGTAATGCATAAATATACATTATTATATCTAACTTTCTATATCTTAATTTATCCCTTTAGTTATTACAACTTAGGATATACAGATTGCCTCATTTAATTGTTTTAATAAATTTATGGAGTCACTTATTGCAAAGTTTTAATTGACTCAAGCTAATAGAGAAAGAGCCTAATCAACTAGGACTTTTGGATCAACCATTCTAGTGTTTCATAAGGTAGGATATTGATGGTTATAGAAAAGAAATTTATGGCTGATATATTTTTTTATTTAAATATTCATGACATAAAATTAAATTAGTTATCATCATTCAACATTAATAGCCTACTGTGATTGTTCTAAAAGTGTCTAGTCATCTATACATAATCTTCCATTCACATGCATAAATGAAATTGGTGGTGAAAACATTGAAGTCTATGAACCATTTATCAATTATTATATTTTATTTTCTTATTTTTACTTTAATTTAACTATATTTCCCTTATTCAAATGTAAAAATTTATTGTTGAAAATAGCAACAAGAAATGCTAAATATAGAAGTGCTAAATTTAGCACTACTATAAATAGCATTTCAGGATACCTTCCTATTTTAGTTAGTCCCTGAACTAAAATAGGAAAAAAATACGAAGAAGTAAAAATTCGAATTTGATCTTAGCAGTTGTTTGTAAAATAATTAATTAATTCATCTTGAGTTAATTAGTTGTAGAAAATCAAACATGAAGTCTATGTGAAGACATGCAATAGTTTCTCCATTGATTGAGGAATTTATCCATCAGTTCAAGAGATAAGGATGACCTGTAATATTGAGTTGTAATTAGTTGGCTCAGTTAACTGAGTCAAGTCCAGTTAGATTAGTTCAAATAGTTTGTTGCACTAATTGTGAGTTCAGTTAGTTAATGCATGCATGTATGTAACTGCTTCACTTCACATAACTTAATATTCTCTCATAAATAACGCATGCATGTCAGTTCAGACAAAGGCCCAGTTGAAATCCGATCGAGGGACAGTGTACTAACAGTTGCAAGAATATTCCATTGTGAATATCTCTTGCATGCAGAAGGAATTCATTCCTTGGAGATGGTGCAGTTACTTCTTTATGTTGGGTTGTGTTATATTCTTTCCACATAGTTAACAGGGGGTTTGAGGGGTACCCGTAACCCCACTTTATGGGCTCCGGGGCAACGCCCTGAAAAATTTTGGTTTTGTACCCTATGTTAGGTTGGGCGGACCCACCTATGGTTTTGTGCATGATTTTCGCACATGTTTTTTGGACGCGATGGTTTTCGGTCCATGGTATTGGATCAATGGTTTTTTGGTCCATGGTATTGGAAGTGATGGTTTTTCAGTCCATGGTATTGGATGCTTCGGCATGTATAAATATGTATTGTAACTTTGAAAGGAACATAATGAAAAATCAAGCTGGTAGTCTCGGTTTTGAGATCCAGTGGGAAATCTCTGTGTATATGTGTTTTATGTGTTATGCTCTCGCATTTTTATTTTTCCTGTGATTTAGAATTCGTATGTAGGTAATTTCTGTACGGGGTTAAAACCTACACTTTAGTTTAGTGAGTGTGTGATGAGGCCAATCACACAAGTGGCATCATCGAACCCAAAGAAAAATTGCGCAAGGAAATAGGAGGCTTGGAGGGCTGAGGGAAGGCATATCTTGTGTCCACTTAGTCCGTGAGCTATATTGTTTTATTGCAGAGAGAGCAGGATAGCTTGAGAGATGATTCTTTTTGTAATCTGAACATATTTCCACTTGTATGAAGATACAGAGATTGGGGTTTTAGGCCGAGGCTTTCTCTGGGTTATTCTTCTGTGTTCATCTGTGATTGATTTCTCATTCTCAGTTATATGTGTTCTATTTGATCTTGCTCATATTCGATTAAGCTTCCACAAAGTTTGTTGTAGAAGTAGATCTTGTATTTTGCTTTAGTATATTGCATAATCTGTTGATCTACGGTGAGAATTTCTACATGGTATCGAAGCAAAGGTGATCAAAGCAAAGAAAAGTATACAAGAAGGGAGAAGTTCGAAGTTTGAGGTTCCTGAATATAGAAATCGAGTTCTTATCACATCTCAATTTCACCGATGGCGTTCAACAGTTTAAGACTCAAGTATGCCCTTGATGGCAGCTTGAATTATATAACCTGAAAGGATCGCATGGAAGTAGTATTAGAGGATAATGGTCTAAAGGACTTCATTGATCAAAAAGTCCCCAAGTCGGCAGCATCTGAAGCTATAGAATTGGTGGAATGGAAGAAATGTTTGGCTAGAGCAAGGAGAATCCTCCTAGAGGGAGTTCAAGACCACATTCTCTCGAGCCTCCATGGGAAGGAGCCACGATTTTCGATGTGGAAAAAATTGAAATATCTATATCAGAACAGTAGCGATTAGAGGAAGCTAGCACTAAAACACAAGCTTCAGAAAATCAAGTGTGAAAAGGGTGACACGATCTGTACATATCTGAACAAGCTCACCACCTGCAGGGATGAGCTTGGAAGTGTAGGGATCATGAATGTTGATGATGAAATGGTGAGTCTTGCAGTCCTCGGTCTTCCTAAGAGCTGGCATAGCTACCAAGACTCAGTTAATGGAAGAGAAAAACTACTAGATTGGGAACAACTTTGGTCGGATCTGAAGCAAGAGGAGATAAGAAAAAGCACTAGAGATGGATCCTCATCAAAGAAAAATGATGAGGAAAATCTAGCCTTAATGAGTAAGGCGAGGAAAGGGAAAGGGAAGACATCCCATCCCAAATTCGGTTCTTCCCATGGTGGGAAGAAGTTTGACAAATCAAAAGTGCGATGCTTTTATTGTCATGAAGTGGGTCATTATGCTACGAATTGTCCACAGAAGAAATCCAAGAAGGGATCCTCGAAGGGATATGATGGTGAGGCACTGACCTCATATTTTGAATTGGATTTCTCTCTTATTGCATGCATGGTTTCATCCATGGTGGGATGTGTGTGGTACCTAGACAGTGGAGCTTCATTCCACATGTCAGGTGACAAGAATACTTTTAGTACCTTGGAGGAGAAGGATCTCCAGATGCGGATCGAGATGGGTGATGATGGAAAGTACCATGTTTCAGGTGAAGGTACAATTGTGTTTCAAAGGGAGCATGGAGCTCCCCTCACCCCGATTGAGGTAAAGTGTGTACCAGGTCCGAAGAAGAATCTTGTGTCTGTCATTATGCTAGAAGATAAAGGCTGTGATGTAGTCTTTAGTAAAGGAAAGGTAATACTGAGGCATATCGGTACTAGACAGACGAAGTGATTCGGGATTCGAGTAAAGAATCTCTACAAGCTAGAGGTAGATGATTGTGTTGCATTGAGTTCCAAAGCTGAGATGGTGCAGAGCCAAGATGTTGGTGAACTATGGCATAGAAGACTGTGCCACTTGCACCATGGACCCCTAAAGATTGTACAACAGATTTCTACTAGACTTCCCAAGGGAACACTAGAGTAGATGAATACATGCAAAGGTTTTACCTTGGGTAAGTATGCAAAATCTTCCTTTCCGGATCGAGACAGTAAAGCTGAAGCAATCCTGGAGCGAGTTCACTCAGATGTTTGTGGAACCTTCTCTACAGCCTCCACAACTAAACAAAGGTACTATGTTATTTTTATTGATGATTTTTCTCGTGGATGCTGGATCTACTTTATGCAAAAGAAGGATCAAACATTTTTGAGGTTCCATGAGTTTAAAGCCTTGTTATAGAAATAATCCAGAAAGAAAATAAAAGCCTCGCATAGCGACAATGGTGGAGAGTATGTCTCCCAACAGTTTAAAGACTTCTGCACTGCAGAAGGAATTAATCAGGAATTGACGGCACCCCATAACCCACAGCAGAATGGGGTGGCCGAAAGGAAGAACAGATCGATTGTGGGAGTAGCTTGAGCAATGTTGCATGACCAAAGCCTACCACTGCATTTGTGGGCTGAGTCATGCAATACAGCAGTGTACTTGCAGAACAGAAGCCTGCACCATATACTGTGAATGAAGACACTTATGGAGGCCATTTCCGGGAAGCGACCAGACGTGAGTCACTTCCGAATCTTTGGATCATCAGTTTACTGTCATGTGACCAATGATGCCTGCAAGAATCTAGATCCAACAGTTGAGTTGGGAATACTAGTGTGGTACACGGATACACCCAACAACTATCAGGTGTACCTACCTACTAGTCGAAGGACAGTGGTACGCAAGTATCTGAAGTTCGACAAGCAGAAAGTCATGCGAGTATCACTTGAGAGGGAGCTCAAGTTGCATGTAGAGGAGGAACTTTCAGTTCCTAAGGAGGAGGAGCCTTAGATTGATGCGGAGTAGCTGCATGCAGAGGATCTGAGAGTGGAGACATCCACTCATGCTGAGACTTCCAGAGATGGGCAGAAACGCTTAAGGGAAGCTGATAGGTTGATGCTCGATGCATGGGAGAATGTGGGACATCCATCTTCTCAGCATAGATAGACGAGGTTGCCTGAGTATTAGATTGGGTACATGGCCTTGGTTGGGGAGTGTGTGGAGTCCAAGCCTTCTTCATTCGAGGAGGCAGTGCAACAACCAGTCTGGGTTGATGCAATGGTAGAGGAGTACGACTCTATCATTCAGATGTTCAGTGTGTGGGATGTTGTCTGAAGACCTCAGGGCAAGTCAGTGGTGAGTTCCAGATGGATTTACAAGGAAAAGCAGACAGTTGATGGAAGTGTTGAGAAACATAAGGCAAGGTTTGTTGCCTGTGGTTTCTCATAGGTCAAGGGGATCGACTACAATGAGACCTTTGCTCCTATAGCAAGGTACTCATATATGAGATCAATGTTGGCACTATCAACTCAAATGGGTTGGAAGATCCATCAGATGGATGTGAAGACAACATTCCTCAATGGGAAGATTGAGGATGAAGTGTACGTTGAGTAGCCAGAGGGTTTCGAGACCTTCAATCTTGAGTTGCATGTGTGCCAACTCAAGAGGGCTTTGTATGGGCTGAAGCAAGCACCTTATGCTTGGTACACCAAGATCGAAAACTATTTCACCGGGTTGGGCTTCACCAAAAGTGAAGCAGATGCAAACCCTTACCACATCATGGTAGAAGGTAAGCCATTGATCATTGTTCTTTATGTCGATGATCTAATTTTGACAAGTAATGATCAGTTGATCCAGTCTTCCAAGGAGGAACTTGCAAGAGTGTTCGAAATGAAAGACATGGCTCTTATGCACTACTTTCTAGGCATGGAGGTGTGGCAGAAAGATGGTGAAGTATTTGAGTCTTAATGCAAGTATGCCAATGAGATACTCGGCGCTTTCACATGGAGAAGTGCAAGCCCATGTGGACTCCTCTAGCTGGGAACTGGAGGAAGGAGGATGCTACTTCAAGTGAGGTAGTAGTTGCTACTATTTATCAGTAGCTGGTGGGTTCACTTATGTATCTGGGGAACACATGACCCGACTTATGCTTTGCGATGAACCAACTGAGTCAAGCTATGGTTTAGCCTACCAAGTTGTTTTGGAAGGCAGTGAAGCATGTGCTATGATACCTCAGACACATCTCAGTTTGGATTGTGGTACAGATGGACAGAGGGAGTGAAGCTTCAGGGCTTCACAGATGCAGATTGGGCAGGGCGTCCATCAGACCGGAAGAGCACCTCTGGAGGAATCTTCAACCTTGGTTTAGTTGTAGTTTCCTGGTACAACAGCAAACAGAAGTCAATTGCACTTAGCTCAGTAGAGGCTGAATACATGGCTACTAGTCAGGCTGCATATGAGGCCATTTGGATGTGGAAGATTCTAGTGGGATTGTTTGGTCAGAGGATGGATCCAACTATGATCTACTGCGATAATCAAAGTTGTATCAAACTATCTGAGAATCCAGTTTTTCATGACAGGTCCAAGAACATTGATATCCGGTATCACCATCTTCGACACTGTGTGGTTAAGAGGATCATGTTGTTGCTGTATGTTTCGACCGAGGAACATGATGCAGATATTTTGATGAAGGCATTGTCAAAATGCATCTCCAAGTTCCACAGAGACAGGATTGGGGTTATTGATAATCCCTTTCTTGTTGAGAGGGAGTGTTGAAAATAGTAACAAGAAATGCTAAATATAGAAGTGCTAAATTTAGCACTACTATAAATAGCATTTCAGGATACCTTCCTATTTTAGTTAGTTCCTGAATTAAAATAGAGAAGTAAAAAATTCGAATTTGATCTTAGCAGCTGTTTGTAAAATAATTAATTAATTCATCTTAAGTTAATTAGTTGTAGAAAATCAAACATGAAGTCGATGTGAAGACATGCAACAATTTCTCCATTGATTGAGGAATTTATCCATCACTTAAAGAGATAAGGATGAGTTATAATATTGAGTTGTAATTAGTTGGCTCAGTTAACTAAGTCAAGTCCAGTTAGATTACTTCAAATAGTTTGTTGAAATAATTGTGAGTTTAATTAGTTAATGGATGCATGCATGTAACTACTACACTTTAGATAACTGAATATTCTCTCATAAATAGCTCATGCATGTCAGTTCAGATAGAGACCCAGTTGAGATCAGATGGAGGGACAACTTACTATCAGACGCAGGAATATTCCATTGTGAATATCTCTTGCATGCAGAAGGAATTCATTCCTTGGAGATTGCGCAGTTACTTCTTTAGTTTAGTGAGTGTGTGATGAGGCCAATCACACAGGTGGCATCATTAGACCCCAAGAAAAACTGCGCAATGAAATAGGAGGCTTGGAGGGCTGAGGGAAGGCATATCTTGTGTCTACTCAGTCTATGAGTTGTATTGTTTGATTGCAAAGAGAGCAAGATAGCTTGAGAGCTGATTCTTTTTGTAATCTGAACATGTTTCCACTTGTATGATAATACAGAGATTGAGGTTTTAGGCTGAGGCTTTCCCCGGGTTATTTTTTTGTGTTCATGTGTGATTGTTTCTCATTCTCAGTTATATGTGTTCTATTTGATCTTGCTCATATTCAATTAAGCTTCCACAAAGTTTATTGTAAAAGTAGATCTTGTATTTTCCTTTAATATATTGCATAATCTGTTGATATACAATGAAAATTTCTACATTAATTCATTAATTCATACCAACTGTATTGAAATTATTTTTTAATCATATAATTTAATATTATTTTTACTCAACTAAAAACTCATTGCGAAAACAAAATTATTAATTAATATTAAAAAATATGCGAAGGAAATATTCAATATGCAAACACGTGTCAAGGAAATATGTTCCCTTATAAACTACTAATTAATTAATTTGAAATTATCTTTTAGTCATATCATTTAATATTGTTTTTTAGTTACCCAAAGATTCATACTAAGAACACATAATCAATTCAGTATTCAAGTACATGCGTGCTAGAAATATAAACCACTAATTAACTAGTTTTAATAATTCGATTTTGTTTAAATATAATAAGAATGTTTATTAAAATTTAGAAATTGCATGAGGAAAAATTAAATTAATAACTTTAAATATTATAAATTTCCACATTTATATA
>APFE031741393.1:42957-54664 GCA_000404065.3 Pinus taeda | reverse complement strand
AAGAATAGCTTTATTCAGATGAAAAGTAGTAAGAAGATTACAACCATGTGCTCTGACCTAGCATCATCCTCCAGCTAAGAAGCCCTTCTTCACCTCAAGCAAAGCTAGATCACCCAACACCGTGAATGTACACCAGAATACCAACAACCCTTCTCTATAAGATACAAAATTCCAGCCTCTGGATCTCTGTGATGAGGGATCCATATATAGATGATTACAAAGAGGTGAGTCACCTTTTGGGATCTTGATTAGTGTCTTCTCTCTGATATTTCCTGCTTCCACTTGGAGAATGATGATCTCTTACTCATCCCTGGTCGAAAATGGAGAGGCAAGTGTCAGAGGGGAAGCTTCTGGAAGATTTCATGATCTTCCACCTCGCATTTTGGTCCCTACCATTTGTCCATTCCTGACCATCGCACCCTACAAAGGAGAAAATCAGTATGCATCGCACCTTGTACACTGGGAAGGTGATATGCATCGTACCCCTTAGATTGAGCTTTCAATATGGTCCAGTTTTGACCATTTATGATCAGTTTTCAGTGGAGAACTTCTGGGAGATGATGTAATCAGCTCACCTTGTTCCTTTAGGCAGTGAAGCAACACTTTTAGGGATTTAGGAGCCCTCAGTTTATGGAAATTAATGATTGGGGTTGAAGTGCCCAAAAATGTCTATAACAGTTGCCCCCTAAAGCATGAGGTCGTTAATCTTTCTGATGTCGAGTGAAATGCTTTACTATGAGGATTTGAAGTTTTTCCAAGATGGGAGGTGACCTATAATAAGATACAATACAATACATTATTTTGACAACATTTTTTTATGATCTAGTTGAGGCGAGAATTCCCATGCTCAGCTTTATAAACTCATTTTCATGTACATAGGACAGACAATCGTTTGTGTGACAGACTGATGATATGGACACATCATCCTTTGATTTGGATGATCATTTGTTTGGCAATGATGTACACTGGATGTTTTTATATTCCTGAATATATCACAGCCCGGATGGATGAAACTAGACCTAGGGTCTTCAAAACTCGCTCAATCTTCACTCAGAGTAAAAGTCGATCCATGTGAAAAATGTTCTAAAGTTGAAAATGGAAAGACATCGCGTGATTACCAGCCAATGATGTAAGATGTTAATAGGCGCGAGAGGAATCACCAATAATGACAATGACCCTCAAGGTACTACAATACAATTTATGTGGTGTGAAAAGAAAGTTGGTGTCGAACACCATGAAAAATCTCTCAGTCGAAGACCATTGATGTAAACCTATCGCCGAAAGTGAGAAACTTGCCATTGAGGCATGCAAGCTTCAAAGTACTGAAAGGGTTGCTCCTAAGTCAACTTCTTGGATAATGAGTTGATGTCAACAAGAAGTGACCTGTCGCAAGAGGGCCTTAATGAATCCCACATCAACGACACGGAACGAAGCAAATGATTTTGGAGGTGAAAACAAACTGATGATACAGGGTACAGGGTGGCAGTCATGAAGGAATGAAGTATGAATGTATCGAAGTGGGTGAGACGTAGGTGAATTGTCTGAATGACTTCTTTTGAACATATCGGTGACACTAACGATGGATTGGTAGCATTAACCCCAAAGATGGATGGTGTGACAGACCAATGGTGATGAAAGTGAACGGAACAACCCAACCCGGCATGGATGTGGAAGGAAAGTGTCATGTTCAAGAGCGACTTGCTACCAATAAAGTTTCTTCAAGTTTTCTTCCCAATTTTCCCCAGTCATGGCTGACCAGTACCTCTTTATTTTTGTCAAGCTTGAGGAGGATAAGATATGCTTGTTCTATAATCCACCCTTCGGGCGAACCTGTCGCTATATTTTAGCAAGCCTAGCGGTGAAACTCGTTCTCGTCCATTTGGATGAGTTTTTCGTTATTCAGTTTTAACGAGTTTAATGACAAAGATAACTCAGTCTCTTTCAATTTTAGAGAGTCTGAAAGAAACAAAAAGAAGACTCCAAAGATTATTTTTCGTTGTATAATCCCTTAAGTCCAAAAAAGCGTAAAATAATACAAAAGGGATGAATTTTCGATAGTTTTAACGAGCTGAACAAGACAAGCGCTCGATCTTTTTGTGTAATAATCCCTCAGGTCCAAAAAGATTAAAATCTAGAGGAGGGATAGCACTTCCGATGCCTTTAACGAGCTGGAGAGGCCAATCGATCGACAACCATTTCATATTTTACAAATCAGGTGAAAAGAGCTTAAAGAAGACTCGTTTTCAAGGAATGAGTGATGGTTTCGAGTAGCAGAGGATTCCAGGTAAGATTTGGAATTTTCCAATCACTGCAGTGTCACAAGGATGGCTAACAGAATCACTCTTCATAGATGTTCCTGGAAGGGGTAAACAATCATATGGGGGTGAATGATCGGCTAAAAACAAAGTGGAGGTGATGGCGAGAACACGACCAAGGCTCAAAAGATGGCGATAAGGCATTCACAATGGTTATTTACCGGTTCATTTTTTAATGAGCTTAAACGCTGGGGGAAACATTTCCTCATGACTTATGTTTATTTTTTAACGAGCTTGAACTATGCACTAAAATTGCTCATGGAGAGTTTATTTTTTCACGAGCTTGAACTCTGCGACAACATTGCTCGCCAGTCGTATGATAAGAAATGTCTCATTCAAGATGTTATTTTGAAGTGGCTTACATCTCTCAAGCTTTGCCACGGTCTTTCTTTATGCAAGTTAGGAAACGACTAGATTTACGTGTTTAAAGGGTTAGAAGTCCTAAAAATTTTAAAAATAAATAGCCGCTCTTCACTTGCATGCCCCCAAGTATAGCGAAAAATTTCCAGGTTACCAAGAAAGTTCTATAAGCGTAGCAGATAAAATGCTTCCTCGGCGATGTCTATCGAAACAGACAAAGGTGAATGGCACAGCTGCATTCCACTCACGTAACTTTAACGAAGGTATCTTATTCCAGCCTGTTCCCATTTTCTTGTAAGGACGGGTTTGCCAGACTAGTCATATATCCCTTGAGGAAATCCACTCTATACCCAAGGTTTTCCTACCGAAACAGACCAGGGTGCATGCCCCCTAGGTTTCAGTCACATCTTCCTTAATCACTCGTGCTCATCAGGCAGACGTACTAGAGACCAATGAGACATTTCTTGCGTGAAAAGACCATTTAGGGATGGCATTTGACTATTTGCGATGTGTGATCCAAGGAATGACATTTGGTCTACGAGCTTGACCATTCTGCCTTCATGCGGAAAACACATTACTCTAAAGAGTGAGGAGACGATGGCTCCCATGCAATAAATATAGTCGCGTCCAAGAAGTAGAATATAATCTAAAGGTCCTTGAACTACCATAACATTCATGTGAACAGTTTTCCTTCTCAAAGTAATGGGCACATTTGGAAGGATCCCTAAAGGTCGACCGGTTCCCTTGTCGAAGCCTGTTAGATTTCTCATTTCAGGCAAAAGCGATGGCGAACCAAGTTCTTTCCAAGCAGTTGAGTAAAGGATACTCACAGAACCCCTTCATCAATGATGGTACCAACCATGACCATCCTATAATCTTGTAAAATGATTCTTAATGGTACACTGGTTGGTAAACGAGGTTTGCCTAGTAGATTCCAGTCGAAAGAAACAACTAGATTGCTTGGTGGTGGGACTGAATAGACAGCTGTATATGACCTTGATGAACTTCCTTCCTACGATAAGGGAATGGGAGGACTGTCCCCAAGCTCATCGGAGCCTGTGTTGATGAAAAGAATTTTAACGGTGTCATTCTCTTTCTATTCAATGACGGTATCATTCGAAGATGAACACTCTGAAGACAAGACCGAGTCAACTGCTGTATCAACCCTTTGAATTTCATCTGGTATGGATTCAGAGGGTTCATTTTCAATGATAGATGCTTCGACCGACCACAATGACGAGCTAGCCGGATTTTCAACCAGTGGAGGACTTGGCAAGAGTTTTTTATATCCAGGAGGAAGTCGTAGCAGTGAAACCGGATGATCATCCAAAACTATTTTAGCCTCATCAAGGAAGGGACAATGGTGGACGGTGTGGCTGCCTTCACACAACTTACAAGGAAGTTTAGGATTCCTTCTTTGTCCATGTGCTTCACTTTCACTGGTTGATGGTGAGCATTCAACATGATCACCAGAGGTTGATGCTACTGGATTGTGCAAACGAGGAGACCAGTCCCTTAAGATCCGAGGGATGTAGGGACAATCTCGGTGATAGTGGTCTCCATTGCAAATGACACAAGGAGATTTAGGTTTTGACTGTGCCGTGTGAAAATTTTTTCTAGACGACACTTGGTTGGTCCCTTTCGATTTTGTTTCCTTTTTCTTCTTTTCCTTTTTCTCTTTCTGCTTCTTCTTCTTCTCAGTTACTTGATTTTTAGCTTTATCAAATTTATCAAGCGAAGAGGAAGGAGGAGAGGGAGAATCAGATGAAGTAGAAGGTTGGGAGGCAACTCTAGTGTCATTTAGTTGCTGATTAGACTGTTCAGGAATTACGGGATTCTGAACGACAAAGGTAGAGAAGAGCCAGACAGGCAAACCAATTGTCAATCCTGGATGTGACAAAGTGGCCATATGGGGTGCACCAACATCTCCCCAAGAGGAGAAGGGACTAGGATTTCCTTCACGGGGAAATCCTTGGTTGGTAGACTCCATTTTCTCAACCTAAAGATCAACGGGGAATTTGTGACGTTATTCCGATTAAAATAAATTTTTAGACGCTTTGACACAACTTGTTTTTTTCAATTTTAAAGAGTCGAGAAAAAACAAAAGATGACTCTAGTCGCCTTCGATTTTTATTGAGCCTAAAGTGACAAGCGCCCAGAGGACCTTTTCCTTTAAGGAGTCTGAAAAGGAGCAAAATGGACTTCTCTGGAGATCTACGCAAAGAGGATTAACAATCCAATCGCAAAATTGAAGAATACTTTTTACAGTACGGCAGTCAATCTTCCCGAATGCTGTGTTCGGTGCATTGTGATCGATAGGATGGCAGACACGGGTTCCTAAGGATAAAGGATGCAGCCTATTGTGGTCTCCCAATATATACTCGATGGTACGTCGGAGCACAAGTCCGTACTGGCACTTTCCGTCTCAGAGTGGAGGAATCACCCAACCAACACTGAAAGCAATAGTTACCAGGTTTTACGACGCCGGAATACGTCTCTAGCCTAGACCTCTAGATGTTGTGCGGTAAGTTCCAAAGCGTTGTTAGATTCATTGAATTTATTTTAAGTTGATCTTGCTTAATAGTTTTCCTTTCAGGTTCACCACGTGATGTATATATAATTCCTAAAATGTAGTCTAAGATGATAAACATACGTTTGATCTTCTTTCAGTAATGAAAATTCTAGCTACTAAAGGGAAGAAAGTCAAGAATCTCTTTTTCATAGAGCACAGAGCAGATGCTAAATGCACAGTCCTAAATCAAGCCAAGAAATCAAAATGCAAATGCACATGCATGTATTTGTTTTCAGCTCTCTTAATGTGTGAATGACGTTAAGAAAGCTATGTGCAAAACTGAATTACTTTAAAAGTGAGAATACTCAACAAAATTCTTTTTCAAAACGAAATGAAAGCAAGAGAGACACTTTGTGATTTTGAAATGGAAATTGCTTTTCGACACTTCAAAACTAATAATTCAAATCCTATGCAACAGTAACTGTATAATCGACTATCCAGAACAATGGGATTATTTTCTAAAACTGAAAAATGACAGCTACGACACTTTCAGATCTAGAGACGATAGTTCAACTATGCTACTTTTTGCAAAAGAGAACTAAAAACGACACACAATACATAAAAAAAAATTATAGTTCTTTGCACTAAGGAGGTGGAATACTGCAAGAGAAGGGGGTTTTCACAGAAGTACACTGACTACAGACAGCAAAATTCTTGAATAAGACTGAAAACGGTGAGAAAAATCCATAGTCGGAGGGTAAAGTTAACTCTCCCTGACCATCACACATGTTACACAGTGAACGCAGTATGCAGCGCACCTACTGCACTCGGGAAGTGCGATGCATACAGACTGCCTTGAAGGTAGGGTGCGATGGTAGTAGTGCAAGACTTTGAACAAGATTTCACTCAGTTTGCAATCTAGTTCAGGTGTTTAGGCCGAATAAGTAAAGATCAGTGTATGTAAAACACAGGGGTGATCTAAGAGGTTACTAGAGCCACCACTTAGGGCAATTAGATTGCTTGCAGATCTATTGTTTAATCATAAACAAAACACGGAGATAGACTGAAGCAACATTGATCTTTTGCATTTGTATAACAAATGCAGTTCGAAGGCTAGTTAGCTTGACTTCAGGCTCCGTCTGTAAGTTTATGAAAGAAACAAGGATAGATAGGCTAACAAGTAATCTAGTCGCTCCCTAGCGGAGTCGCCATTTTGTTATTTGGGAATAGTGTCCACTCGGATGCTGCTATTCCCGCTAAGATGGGTGGCTATCTTAGAAACAAACAATCAAAGTCTATTATTGTTTTCTTTTATGAAAATAGACAAGAGTAGAACCAAGAAGACCAACCTGAGTCTTGCGCTTGATTTCCTCTCCTTCTTGATAGAGCTTCACCGCTTCTTCTTTGTCTGCCCAGCTTCAAAGAACCTGTGGAATCACAACAACATACTACTATGCAAGAAACAAGGATCTAAATTCATAAATAATGCAGGATCAGATATGCATTAACCATATACATGCATATATAAACAAGTACACGAGAATATGGAAGGAAACAAGAATAGGTTTATTCAGATGAAAAGTAGCAAGAAGATTACAACCATGTGCTCTGACCCAGCATCATCCTCCAGCTAAGAAGCCCTTCTTCACCTCAAGCAAAACTAGATCACCCAACACTATGAATGTACACCAGAATACCAACAGCACTTCTCTAGATACGAAATTCCAGCCTCTGGATCTCTGTGATGAGGGATCCATATACAGATGATTGCAGAGAGGTGAGTCATCATTTGGGATCTTGATTAGTGTCTTCTCTCTGATAGTTCCTGCTTCCACTTGGAGAATGATGATATCTTACTCATCCCTAGTCGAAAAAGGAGAGGCAAGTGTCAGAGGGGAAGCTTCTGGAAGATTCCATGATCTTCCACCTTGCATTTTTGTCCCTGCCATTTGTCCATTCCCAACTATTACACCCTACAGAGGAGAAAATCAGTATGCATCGCACCCTATACATTGGGAAGGTGATATGCATCGCATCCTCTGCATTGAGCTTTCAGTATGGTCCAATTTTAACCATTTATGAGCAGTTTTCAGTGGAGAACTTCTAGGAGATGATGTAATCAGTTGACCTTGTTCCCTTAGGCAGTGAAGCAACACTTTTAGGGACTTAAGAGCCCTCAGTTTATGGACATTTTTGATTGGGGTTGAAGTGCCCAAAAATGTCTATAACAGTTTCCCCCTAAAGCTTGAGGTCGTTAATCTTTTTGATGTCGGGTGAAATGCTTTACTATGAGGATCTGAAGTTTTTCCGAGCTGGGAGGCGACTTGTAATAAGATACAATACAATACATTATTTTGACAACATTTTTTAATGATCTAGCTGAGGCGGGCATTCCCATGCTCAGCTTTATAAATTCATTTTCATGTACATAGGACAGACAATCATCTGTGTGACAGACTGATGATATGGACACATCATCCTTTGATTTGGATGATCATCTGTTTGGCAATAATGTACACTGGATGTTTTTATATTCCTGAATATATCACAGCCAGGATGGATGAAACTAGATCCTGGGTCTTCAAAACTCGTTCAATCGTCACTCAGAGTACAAGTCGATCCATGTGAAAAATGTTCTGGAGTCGAACATGGAAAGACATCGCCTGATTACCAGCCAATGATGTAAGTTGTTAATAGGCACGAGAGGAATCACCAATAATGACAATGACCGTCAAGGTACTACAGTACAATTCACGTGGTGTGAAAAGGGACTTGGCGTCGAACACCACATAAAATCTCTCGGTCGAAGGCCATTGATGTAAACCTGTCGTCGAAAGTAAGAAACTTGCCATTGAGGCATGCAAGCTTCAAAGTACTGAAAGGGTTGTTCCTAAGTCAACTTCCTAGATAATGAGCTGATGTCAACAAGAAGAGACTCGTTGAAGGAGGGCCTTAATGAATCCCACATAAACGACACAGAATGAAGCAAATGATTTTGGAAGTGAAAAAAAATTGAGGATACAGGGTTGAGCGTGGCGGTTATGAAGGAATGAAGCATGAATGTGTTGCAGTGGGTGAGACACAGGTGAATTGTCTAAATGACTTCTCTTGAACATATCAGCGACAGTGATGATGGATTGGTAGTGTTAACCCCAAAGATGGATGGTGTGACGGACCAATGGTGATGACTAGTGAACGAAACAACCCAAACTAGCATGGATGCGGAAGGAAAGTGTCATGTTCAAGAGGGACTTGCTACCAATAAAGTTTCTTCAAGTTTTCTTCCAAATTTTCCCCAGTCATTGCTGACCAATACCTCTTTATTTTTTTCAAGCTTGAGGAGGATAACATATGCTTGTTCTATAATCCGCCCTTCAGGCGAACCTTCCACTATATTTTAGCGAGCCTAGCAACTTTGAAACTCGTTCTCGTCCATTTGGATGAGTTTGTCGCTATTGGGTTTAACGAGTTTAACGACAAAGATAACTCGGTCTCTTTTAATTTTAGAGAGTCTGAAAGAATTAGAAAGGAGACTCCAAAGATTCGCTTTCATTGTATAATCCCTTAAGTCTGAAAAAGCGTAAAATAATACGAAAGGGGTGAATTTTCAATAGTTTTAACAAGCCGAACAAGACAAGCGCTCGATCTTTTTGTGTATAATCCCTCAGGTCCAAAAAGATTAAAATCTAGAAGAGGATAGCACTTCTGATGCCTTTAACAAGCCAGAGAGGCCAATCGCTTGGAAATCTTTTCATATTTTATGATTCAGGTGAAAAGAGCTTAAAGAAGACTTGTTTTCGAGGAACGAGTGATGGTTTCGGGTAGCAGCTGATTCCAGGTAAGATTTGGAATTTTCCAATCACGGCAGTGTCACAAGGATGGCTAACAAAATCACTCTTCACAGATGTTCCTCGAAGGGGTAAACAATCATATGGGGGTGAATGATTGGCTAAAAGCAGAGTGGAGGTGATGGCAAGAACACCACCAAGGCTCAAAAGCTGGCAGTAATGCGTTCACAATGGCTATTTACCGGTTCATTTTTTAATGAGCTTAAACGCTAGGGGGAAACATTTTCTCATGAATTATGTTTATTTTTTAACGAGCTTGAACTATGCACTAAAACTGTTCATGGAGGGTTTATTTTTTAACGAGCTTCAACTCTGTGACAACATTGCTTGCCAGTCGTATGATAAGAATGCCTCATTCGAGATGCTATTTTGAAGTGGCTTACATCTCTCAAGCTTTGCCACGGAGCCTCTTGCATGCATGCTAGGAACGACCAACTACGCCTCTCTACTTAACTACTAATATCACCGCCAAGACTAGGTAGGAAAATTTTTCCTTTACTTTGTCGGTGCCCAGGTGGCCCCTACAAAGATGAATGGTTTCGGCCACTCACCCGACCGAGGTGGATGAAGTCAGCGGAATCATAAAGCTAATGTTAGCTGGTCATTTCTCGCTTGCTTACAAAAGGTTTGCATGCCCCCAGGTATAGCGAAAGATTCCCAGGTGACCATGAAAGCTCCATCCGCGTAGCAGACAGAAAGCTCCCTTGGTGATGCCTACCAAGATAGGCAAAGGGGAGTGGCGTAGAGATACTCCACTCACATAACTTTAATAAAGGTATATTATTCCAACCTGATCCCATTTTCCTGTAAGGTCGGGTTTGTCAGACTAGTGATATATCCTCCGTGGAAACTTACTCTATACCCAAGGTTTTCCTACCGAAATAGACCAAGGTGCATGCCCCCTGAGTTTCAGTCACATCTTCCTGAATCACTAATGCTCATCAGGTGGATGGACTGGAGACCGATGAGACATTTCTTGCATGAAAAGACCATTTAGGGATGGCATTTGACTATTTAAGATGTGTGAGTTGGGGAATGACATTTGGTCTATGAGCTTGACCATTCTGCTTTCATGCGGAAAACACATTACTCTAAAGAGTGAGGAGACGATGGCTCCCATGCAATAAATACAGTCACGTCCAAGGAGTAGATTATAATATAAAGGTCCTTGAACTACCATAACATTCATGTGAACAGTTTTCCTTCTCAAAGTAATGGGCACATTTGGAAGGATCCCGAAAGGTCGACTCGTTCCCTTGTCGAAGCCTGTCAGATTTCTCATTTCAGGCAAAAGCAATGGCGAACCAAGTGCTTTCCAAGCAGTTGAGGAAAGGATACTCACAGAATCCCCTTCATCGATGATGGTAGCAACCATGACCATTCTGTAAGCTTGTACAATGATTATGAATGGTACACTGGCTGGTAAACGGGGTCTGCCTAGTAGATTCCAGTCGAAGGAAATGACTAGGTTGCTTGGTGGTGGGACCGAATAGACAGCCGGATATGACTCTCATGAACTTCCTTCCTGCAATAAAGGAACTGGAGGACTACCCCCAAGCTCATCGGAGTCTGTGTTGATGAAAATAATTTGAACAATGTTGTTCTCTTTCTCTTCAGTGACGGTATCATTCGAAGATGAACACTCTGCAGGAAAGATCGGCTCAACTGCCATATCGACCCTTTGACTATCGTCTGGTATGGATTCAAAGGGTTCATTTTCAATTATAGATGTTTCGACCGACCATAAGGACAAGCCAACCAGATTTTCAACCGATGGAGGTCTTGGCAAGAGTTTTTTATATCCAGGAGGAAGTCGTAGCGTTGAAATCGGATGATCATCCAATACTCTTTTAGCCTTGTCAAGGAAGGGACAATGGTGGACGGCGTGATTGCCTTCACACAACTTACAAGGAAATTTGGTATTCCTTCTTTGTCCATGTGCTTCACTTTCACTGGTTGATGGTGAGCATTCAACATGATCACTAGAGGTTGACACTACAAGATTGTGCAAATGAGGAGACCAGTCCCTTAAGATCTGAGGGATGCAGGGACATTCTCGGTGATAGTGGTCTCCATTGCAAATGACACAAGGAGATTTAGGTTTTGACTGTGCGGTGTGGGGATTTTTGCTAGATGACACTTGGTTTCTCTCTTTCGATTTTGGCTCCTTTTTATTTTGTTCCTTTTTCTCTTTCTTCTTCTTCTTCTTCTCAGTTACTTGACTTTTAGCTTTATTGGCTTTATCAAGCAAAGAGGAAGGAGGAGAGGGAGAATCAGATGAAGTAGAAGGTTGGGAGGAAACTCTAGTGTCGTCTAGTTGCTGATTAGACTGTTCAGTATTTACGGGATTCTGAATGATAGAGGTAGAGAAGAGCCAGATAGGCAAACCAATTGTCAATCCTGGAAGTGACAAAGTGGCCATATGGGGTGCACCAACATCTCCCCAAGAGGAGAAGGGACTAGGATTTCCTCCAAGGGGAAATCCTTGGTTGGTAGACTCCATTTTCTGAACCTAAAGACCAACGAGGGAATTTGTGATGTTATTCCGATTAAAACAAATTTTAAACGCTTTGACACAACTTGTTTTTTCAATTTTAAAGAGTCGATAAAAAACAAAAGATGACTCTAGTCGCCTTCGATTTTTATTGAGCCTGAAGTGACAAGTGCTCAGA
>APFE031741393.1:30237-42849 GCA_000404065.3 Pinus taeda | reverse complement strand
AGAGGACCTTTTCCTTTAAGGAGTCTGAAAAGGACCAAAATGGACTTCTCTGGAGATCTAGGCAGAGAGGATTACCAAACCAATCGCAAAACTGTAGAATACGTTTTACGGTATGGTAGTCAATCTTCCTGAATGTTGTGTTCAGTGCATTGCGATCGACAGGGCGGTAGACACGACTTCCTAAGGATAAAGGATGTAGCCTATTGTGGTCTCCCAATATATACTCGACGGTACGTGGGAGCACAAGTCCATACTGGCACTTGCCGTCTCAGAGTGGAGGAATCACCCAACCAACACTGAAAGCAACAGTTACCAAGTTTTACGCTGCTGGAATACGTCTCTATCCTAGACCTCTAGATGTTGTGCGTTAAGTTCCAAAGCATTGTTAGATTCATTGAATTTATTTTAAGTTGATCTTGCTAACAATTTGCCTTTCAAGTTCACCACGTGATGCGTATATAATTCCTAAAATGCAGTCTAAGATGATAAACAAATGTTTGATCTTCTTTCAGCAATGAAAATCCTAGCTACTAAAGGGAAGAAAGTCAAGAATATTTTCTTCACAGAGCACATAGCACATGCTAAATGCACAATCCTAAATCAAGCCAAGCAATCCAAATGCAAAAGCACATGAATGTATTTGTTTTCAGCCTTCTTAATGTGAATGATGTTAAGAAAGCTATGTGCAAAACTGAATTACTTTTAAAGCGACAGTACTCAACAAAACTCTTTTTCAAAACAAAGTGAAAGCAAGAGAGACACTTTGCGATTTTGAAATGAAAATTGCTTTTCGACACTTTAAAACTACTAATTCATATCCTATGCAATAGTAACTGTATAATTGACTATCAAGAACAATGGAATTGCTTCCTAAAACCGAAAGCGACAGTTACGACACTTTCAGATCTAGAGACGACAGTTCGACTATGCTACTTTTTTGCAAAAGAGAACTAAAAATGACGCAAAATACATAAAAACATTGATAGTTATTTGCACTAAGGAGGCGGAATAATGCAAGAGAAGGGGTTTTAATAGAAGTACACTAACTACAGACAGTAAAACTCTTGAATAAGACTGAAAAAGTGAGAAAAATCCACAGTCGGAAGGTAAAGTTAACGCTCCCTAACCATCGCACCTGTTACACAGTGAAATCAATATGCAGCGCACCTACTGCACTCGGGAAGTGCGATGCATACAGACTACCTTTAAGGCAGGGTGCAATGGTAGCAGTGCAAGACTTTGAATAGGATTTCACTCACAGTTTGCAATCTAGTTTAGGTGTTTAGGTCGAATAACTAGAGATTAGTGTATGTAAAACACAGGGGTGATCTAAGAGGTTACTAGAGCCACCAGTTAGGGAAATTAGATTGCTTGCAGATCTATTGTTTAATTCATAAACAAAACACGGATATAGACTGAACAAACATTGATCTACTTTGCATTTCTATAACAAATGAAATTTGAAGGCTAGCTGGCTTGACTTCAGGCTCCGTCTGTAAGTTTATAAAAGAAACAAGGATATATAGGCTAACAAGTAATCTAGTCGCTCCCCAGTGGAGTCCCCGTTTTGTTATCCGGGAATAGTGTCCACTCGGATGCTGCTATTCCAACTAAGATGGGTGGCTATCTTAGAAAAAAACAATCAAAGTCTACTATTGTTTCCTTTTATGAAATAGACGAGAGGAGAACCAAGAAGACCAACATGAGTCTTGCGCTTGATTTCCTCTCCTTCTTGATAGAGCTTTGCCACTTCTTCTTTGTCTACCCAGCTTCAAAAGAACCTGTGGAATCATAGGAACATACTACTATCCAAGAAAAAAGGATCTAAATTCATAAATAATACAGGATCAGATGTGTATTAAGCATATACATGCATATATAAACAAGTACACAAGAATATGGAAGGAAACAAGAATAGCTTTATTAAGATGAAAAGTAGCAAGAGGATTACAACCATGTTCTTTGACCCAGTGTCATCCTCCAGCTAGGAAGCCTTTCTTCACCTCAAGAAAAGCTAGATCACCCAACACTGTGAATGTACACCAGGAAACCAACAGCGCTTCTCTATAAGATACAAAAATTCCAGCCTCTGGATCTCTGTGATGAGGTATCCATATATAGATGATTACAGAGAGGTGAGTCATGTTTTGGGATCTTGATTAGTGTCTTCTCTCTGATAGTTACTGCTTCCACTTGGAGAATGATGATCTTTTACTCATCCCTGGTTGAAAATGGAGAGGCAAGTGTCAAAGGGGAAGCTTCCGGAAGATTACATGATCTTCCACCTCGCATTTTTGTCCCTATCATTTGTCCATTCCCAACCATCGCACCCTACAGAGGAGAAAATCAGTATGCATCACACCTTGTACATTGGGAAGGTGATATGCATCGGACCCTCTGCATTGAGCTTTCAGTATGTTCCAGTTTTGACCATTTATGAGCAGTTTTCAGTGGAGAACTTCTGGGAGATGATGTAATCAGTTGACCTTGTTCCTTTAGGTAGTGAAGCAACACTTTTAGGGACATAGGAGCCCTCAGCTTATGGACATTTATGATTGGGGTTGAAGTGTCCAAAAATGTCTATAGGAGGTATCGAATGCGAATTCAATCACAAATCCTCCTATGATGTGATCGAGCCAATGGTCAATAGTATGGATGATCTTATCCTCAGAGGCTTCTAGTATTTGTACTAACATCAGGGTCTAAATAATGGAACCATCATGTCTCCACCTACTTTGGCTATTCGCTAGCTTCGCAATCCATTCCTATAACTCAACTGGAAAGGAACATAAAAATATGTCAAGGATTTCTATATACAGTTACTTGTCCAGCCACTGTTCCTTTGTCAGGCATGGATCTTTTTCTCCTGCACCACAAATTCGTGGATCTTCCTATCCAACTAGTCTTTGACCTCTTTCTTAGTTGGATTCCCATGCTACAATATCACACATCTCTCATTCAGATTCTGGTCTTGGAAATGAAACCATTTTTTGGCTTTGTGGGGCCTCACCGAGGTTCAATGTTAGTTATCCAAACAAATCCCTACACTACTGATATTTTTGGCATGAGCCCGTGTAGCGTGGGCTGAAGTCTCACCCGAAGCAGTATGGGGTATGCTAGAACCAAGTTTCCGCACCCTGAGATGGTAAAGATGTCGATTTGTTACCCTTTGTTCCTACTTTCACGCAGGTCAGTAAGCTTTATGGATCTGACAGTCTACCCTTTATTCCACCCTTCAGTACCCCTGCCAAGGTGTACGATTGACCTTTGCGCAACCTTAACCCACAATTTAGGTACTTTCGTGCTGCTATGACAGTGTATTGTATATATTCCCGAGTTATCTTAAGTGTTTTACTTATCTTACTAAACAATCATAGCTAGCGTCGCGTAAACTAATGTTCTCACTTGCATTCAGTTAACCAATATAATTACATATATATGTGCATCACATAAAAACTATAAATTAAACCTAAAACATAATATAACCAGATGTATTAATAAGAAATAAATACACAAAATTTTTAGAATACTTTTCTTTATTGATATCTTTAGATTAACATAGACTCTATCCACCTTGCGCGCACAGCTGTAGGTGTCTGCGCACTCAGCTACAAACTTCCACCCTAGGCCTCTGCACACTCAGCTGCAGAGCCTCTACTTGCACTAAGACTCGAAACACTTAGACTTCTCTACCAAGACTCTAAAACTTGTCTACTAACTTCTCTACTTAGAGCTTACTTTCTTAGCTCCTTTTTATACAATCCCTTGGTCCGCGAACCATGGGTGGATCTTTACAGTCGACTTTACAGTTTACAAATAAGGGCACACAACCCTTTATGATTCTTGATACCTTTACACTCTATGACAACAAAATGAGGACACTTTACAACTTTATTACAAAATTTTTCCCAAAACATGGGCTTTTAACCACAAAACTGTCCTTGGGGGAACCCGTTCCCAACACCTTGTCTAAGAATTATGTGGAGATTCTGATAACTCCATAAACCAACTTCGTTGATTTGCATTTAATCTCTAGTTTTCGACCCATACAATATTTTAATTCTCTATAATATTATATCGGAGCCCCAACAGATCGTAACTCACACAAAATAAACATTACGATATCACACAGGTATGATACATTTAGCCCCTTGCTTCTAACCTCCCTCAGCATTTTGTTTGACATAATATCGGGCCTGTGACCATCATCTTAGCTTATAACCATAGAATTAAATCAGAGCCCCTAAATATTGTAACTTTTACAAAGTCTCAATTTCAATTTAGCTCCCTCTACTTAGCCCTTAGTTCCTTTGATCTCCACACGACCACATGCTAGATGATATCAGAGACCCCTTTTATCATAACCTTTTGAAATACCATTTTCATAGGAGTTACGAGGTCCTCAACCTCTGATAATATAACCTATGAGATTACATCATGCTTTTTTCATCTCTCCACATGGTTCCTCTTGAGTGGTGACACATGTCACCCTAATTTTCCCTATTGAGCCACCTAAAATTCCAAAAAAAGTTGTCACATGTCCAGTGTACTATCGTTTCAAGCTGATGTAAATTTTCACTGTAGATTCTGAGAGCTAAT
This sequence comes from Pinus taeda, assembly GCA_000404065.3. Taxonomy (NCBI): domain Eukaryota; kingdom Viridiplantae; phylum Streptophyta; class Pinopsida; order Pinales; family Pinaceae; genus Pinus; species Pinus taeda. The sequence continues at coordinate 38,250 of APFE031741393.1, read as the reverse complement.
CACATACCACCATGTGTCCTATTAGAGGAGAGAGAATAGGTCCCAACAAGCATTGGTTTTGTAACAAAGTCCTTTGCTAATTATGCTACGCATCCATAAGTGCTTTTAACAACATCGACATGTCAATATATTGTAACTTCAAGTGTTAAGAATTTTTAAGGTTCCGATGGCTTCAAATTTATGATATTTCGATAACCTCCAGACTATGATAACCCGATATTCTCTAACCTCTGAACTCTAATATTCATCCTAAATCTCTAATAACCGCCAATATTTTTGATTGCTTGGGACTTCATGATCCTGACTTCGGCACATTTGATATAGGAGGCCATTTTTGGACATCCACACACCATTGGAAAGATCTTTTAGAGCACTTCCTGATGAAGAATGTTCAATGTAGGCTTTGATCCCTTATGATACCTACTAAATTATGGAAAAATTGTTTCAACTCTTTTCTACTTGACTCTTCTTCTTGTGCCTAGAAGCTTGAACACCCAACCACCATAGTCATAGTGTCATGGCTTCTCCAGTTAGCTAGCCACTATGATGGTTCTCTATAGAAAATTGCAGCAACCATGGGATTCCTCCTCTACTCACAATCACTGTGCTAATTTGGTTGACATTAATACCAACACACTCATAAACACTAGAAATTTAGACAGATGCCAATTTTCCAACAATCTCCCCCTTTGGCATTGATGGAAAGATAATATGCTCTCCCTAAAGCTAGGCGTTCTCTTCTCCAGTAATATTCTCCCCCTTTGGCATCAATGAAAACGAATAATTATTGAATATGCCCCCTAAACCATTGCAACCTACTCTTCCATCGTTTCCACATGCTGAGTGGCTGCCAACATCTACCATAATGGAGTCATTTAGGAGTAAAAACTCCTAATTGTTGCCTAAGATACTGAAATGGTTCTCTTGCGAGTAGATTAGTAAATATATCTGAAAGGTAATATTTAATGGCCATGTATTCAAGTATGAAAACATTGGCTACAATGTTTTTCCTTAAGAAATGGAAGTTGATAGGAATATGCTTGGTCTTCGAATGCATGACATGATTTTTATAGATACGAATGGCACTTATATTATCACATATAATTGGAATAGGATCGGTAGAATCTACTTGAGTATATTCTAAGGTATTCTTCATCCCTATAATTTTTGTGAATCAGGTAGCAGCAACATTATACTCTGCTTTAATAGTTAATAAAGAAATGGAGGCTTGTTTCTTGTTGACCCATGACACCAAGAATTTCCGCAAGAAGAAGGCTCCATAGGAGATTATGTTCCTGTCATCAAGACTTCCAGATTAATCAACATCAGTGTAGACCTTCAAATTAAATTATTTGCTCTTAGCATACCACAGTCCATATTTTTTTGTTCCTTTAAGATATTTGAAAATCCCTTTGACATCAAAAAAATGAATTTCATGAGGGAAGGCCTGAAATATTACCACAAGGCCCACAGCTTGCATGATGTATAGCCACAAAGTTGTAAGATACAACAAGCTTCATATCGTGGATCTATATACAGTCTAATTTGCAAGGTTTCTTCATCGTCTTTGCACAATTTGTAGCGTGTAACCATAGGTTTGATCACTAGTTTGCAACATTCCATTCCAAACTTCTTCAAAGTTTCTTGAATGTATTTGGATTGAGAGATGAACACTCTACCTGGAGACTATGAGATTTGCGAACCTAGGAAGAAGGACAACTCACTGATGATGGACATTTCTAACTGTGACTAAATACATTTCCTGAATTGATTCCCCAATTGTTCCATGTCACTACCAAATATTATGTCATCGATATATACTATTATTGGGTTGATTATCAAATACATCTTCAATAATTGCGTTAGCAAGGTTAGGGTCTGTTCTAGAAAGAATATGTACAGGGGTGGTATTGATCTTACCTTTGTTGGGTTGTTTTTTAATTTCTTGTATGTTGGTTTTGAGGACATCAATTCTTCTACTCCTCAGATTATATTTCTTGTGGACTTCACAAATGGCTATATCATATCCCTCCCTAAAGTCAAATGGTTCACCTGACTGAGTTTGGAATTGTTTAAGAATGTGAGCTTCTTGATCCTCTTGGGTCAAGAAAACTTGTTCTTCATTGTTGAGTCCCATCAAATTGATTTGAGTATCTTCTTTCGGTTCATCAGAAGTTGACGCTTCAACATAATTTTCCTGAAATGCGGGCCTAATATTTTTGTCAGACCCAGTCTTTCCAGTTTTCTAGTTTTTGTTTTTCCTAAAATTTGGATTTCTCTCAGTATTGCTTCGTTGACCATCCGAAGGGGATTTCCTCTCGATTGTTTCTACTCTATCTCCTAGCCTATCCATTCCTTTAATAATAACATCCAATTTCTGTTCAAAGGCCAAAGGTTCTTCTTTCAAAGGTATCCTCCTTTCACTTCTAGCTTTAGCTCGTTTGGATGTCAGGTTGGCTTCAACACTGACAACTATACTTTGCATATCTTCTAAAGTTCAAGGAGCTCTCTGCCTAAGTTGGTATGCCATATCAGAATCAAATCCATCAGGGAATTTGATCAATGCAAAATTTGGAGGAGGTCTGAGATTTTGAGGAATAGAATTGTAAACATTATTAAACCTAGTGTAGTAATCTTACACAGTTTCTTGTGTTCCTCTCTTCAGGTTTTCATATTCTTATAAAATAGGGAGAGGATTTCTTTTCCCATCTATCTAAGAATGTTCTATAAAGAGCTTCTAGGTTATTTATACTATTTGCAGGAAGGGCTCTAAACTAGGTTCTAACATCTACAGTAAGACTTTGAACAAATATTCTCATTCTGACATCATATGTATCAATTTCATATATCTCAAAGTAGTCTCTCATCTTTTTGGTATGTTGTTGTGCAGTATAAGTACTAAAGCCATCAAAAGGAGTGATTTTACTTTGATAGTATTGGGGCATAGCCCTTGGGTTGGTAGGTAATACTAGAGGAGTATATATGTTTGACATTGCAGTAGATTGGGTTGAAACAACAGTTGGGGTTGGTCTTGGAGTGGTGGATGGAGGGGTGGAAGGGGTGGCTTGAGGTTGGGATGTATGAGGTGCTGATGATGAACTTGGAGAGGTTGTAGTGATCACAGAAAGGTTTGGTGTTCCTAGTGTTCCTTCAGAGGTAAGCTTAGATTGAATGGAGTTCTGGAAATGTGTATCAAGATGTGAAGTGACAACATCAAGTTGTAAGTTTTCAATAAATATTGGGTCATGAACTGTGTGGGCTAACCCAGAATCAAAAAAGGTTACAAATAAAGAGGTTTCAAAAAACTCATCAAAGGGTTCGTCCTCAAGGTAAATCCACTTCATAGGACAGGATATTGATCTGTATAGAGGCCGAGAACTAGCAGAACAGTCTTGGCTTTCATGTCTCCTAAGAATCCTAGGAATCAAATTGGGATTTTCAAACACAGGTGGTGGGTTTGGATCAAGATTAGCTCTGGTGTAATGAATCCTTTTTCAAGTGAGGTTTCTAGGTGTATTTTTTTATTTTATTTTCTCTAAATGGGTTTGATAATACAACTTCAACAGTCTCTTTAAGAGGCTTTAGATATGGGATTTGAATTTTCTTAAAGACTTATTTGGTAAGAGGAACTGATCAAGTATTTGAAACCATATGTTCAATCCATAAACTATACCAGAGATAGACTGAAGCAACATTCATTTACTTATGCAATTGTAAAGCAAGAGCAGTTCAAGGGCTACCTGGCTATCTTTAGGCTCCATCTGTAGTTTATAAAGTAAACAATAGTAACAAAAAAATTATTCAAATCCCCAGTGGATTTGCCACTATGTTATCACTCAGATTTTCCTTGAAGTTGTTGAGAAGAGGAAAGGGGTCCGAGGTAACCACAAACCGGCTTGTAGATACAGAATCTAGCCAATCTGTATCCATAGAGGGATCTCTCTTTAAGTTTTAGCTTTGTTTTGAAACATATTAAGCTATTTGTGAAGTTTAGGAGTTTTGTTTGAGTTTGGGTGGTGAGATTCAATAGCAGAGGGGTAGGAATGACTAGTTTAGGCCATTGGGCTAATGGATTCAATGAAAATGGCTTAACTGGATTAGGTTTCTTAACAAAGGATGGTTTCACAGGGAAATATGGTCAAACAGGGAACAAATAAAGACTTAGAATAAATGGAATGGTTTCAAAATGGGTGAAGGGCAGTTAAGAATACTTCAACCTATTTGGAAAGGGAAATTGAATGATTACTAATAAAGAGAAGTTAAGTATTCTTTAATAAACAATCAAAATGAACGAACTAGAAAATAGGAGCAATTAAGATTTCACTGTTTATCCTAATTCAGAAGAAAACATAGAGAATAATAATGATTCAAAACAGAGTGCAATCAAGCATATTCTGAATTACTCTTTTCGTTTATCATTGAGATATGAAACATAGATGATATAAGAAACAAGGAAAACTTTAAAACACAAGGTATAGAGGACTTATTGATCTGGTGTTCGATTCAAGAAATTTTTGGAAAGTCCTTTGCATCAATTCTTTATCCAACAAGCCATAGAAAAGTTGGTCGAACAACACTTTATCCCAAAATAATCAATATTACAGCAATGTCTAAGAATCCACACTTGATACTCCGATTGAGGGAGTATTTATACAAAAAAATTTACAAAAAATATCTTATAAAAAAATGAGATATATTCTAGGATGACTATGAATAGGTTACAAGAAAATAGAGACAACTAGTCTCGAAGATAAGAGAAAAAGTAAACTAATGTTGTGCTATTCCTATTCTTGTTGAGTGTGCTGGAGGCAGGCCCTATGATTTGGCTTGCTGTTGTCTTCTTTAGTAACTCTTTGTTGGCTACTATGTTTTGATTTTTCTACTGATACACTTTACCTGCGTTTGATACTCTTTACCTGTTGATCTCTTTTCATTGCTTTTTTTATCCTTTCGACTGGGGTAAAAATTAGAATTTACCTTTTACCATAAATTAATTATAAAATTTCAAACATTTCTTCCCACCATTTTGGCTGTGGTATTCTAGTTTTCTAAAGCTTTCTAAGAGCTTCATCTGTCTCTGTATATCTGAAGAATGTGGGCTGAATTGGGAACAAGTGTTTCAGTTCATGCTCGACATAGAATAAGCTCTCTAAGCTGTCACAGAGAACTCGGCCTGTGGGGAGTGCTTTTATTCCTAATGCACTTGTTGATGAACTAGCTTGACTGCCAGCATATTTATATAATTTATCTACATAATCTATATGCTTCATTAATTTGTTATTAATCACTAAAGGACATGGTAGCCCTTTATTTTGCAAAATGGCAAACTTCTCTATGAAAGCATTAATCTCTATGAGCATATCATGACATCTTCTTTCCAAATTCTGCATAAAAGTTTTCTTGCTTAGCACCCTTTTGATTTCCAAAATGGTTTTTGTTCTATCTGTGATGCCAAGTGCTTCCAGTTGTTTACTATTCTTGGTATTCAAAAAATGTATGAGCCTGTTGGCTTCATCAGGCATTTTTCCTAATTGTGCTTTTGTCTTTTGAATTTCTTCCTGTGTTGTCTTCACTAGATCAATCAGCTCAAAAATTACTTGAATGGATGGCCAAACATCATTTATGGATTGAGTGATGTTGGCCGAAAGAATTTTCTTGATTTCTGCAAGAGGCTTGTCAAAAGTGAGATCTTTTTCTAATTTTTTCACTTTATTTTCTAATGCTTTAATTTCCCTTGTTTTTTCCACAACATTTATCTTTGAGAGATCATAGTTTCTTTCCATTATTAGAAAATTGTTCTTTTTCCTGTTTTATCTCTGAAACTTGTAGTTTCATGTCCTCCATTGACTTTATTAATTCCACTATGCTCAAATTGGCGTTACTGCCCTGTGTTGTTCCTGTTGTTGTTGTACCTGTCACCACCTTTGTTGTGGTTGTTCGGATGTTTGAAGTTATTACTGTTCCAATTATGGAAGGGACTACTGTTGAGACTATTGGTATTACATCAGGAGGCTGAGAGGTTGACTCTCCCTACTTGTTCTTCAGTGCTTTTTCTAATGCCTACTCTATTTCATTCAATCATTCATTGAGTTTTAAGAGGAGATCCATCATCTCTTCTTCAAATTTTTGCTTTATGACCTCATCAGTCTATGGATGCCTTAAAGGAGGCAACTTTAGCTGCTTCCTCAAGGTAGCAATATCCTCATCCTTCTTTTTTATTAATGCTTCTATACCCTTTACATCTTTGGGATCATGTCCCAATCTAATGATGATTTCTTCTAATGACTTTATTCTATTATCTTTAGCCTGAGAGGAGGCTTTTTCTAAGTTTATTTGGGCAGTTGTATTATCCAAAGAATTTTTTACCTTGGGGGCCATCATTGCCTTACCAGTCAAAGTTGAATAAATCATTTCTCCAGTTTGTTTATGCAGTTCAATTTGATCCATAGGATGAATATCCTTTGCCAAGACTTCCAAATTTGTTCGGAGGTAATCTACTGCTAATTTAGGTTATTGTACCTTTGGCTTGAAGTAGCTCATTATAATTTTGCCTTTTTTAATGTCATAGGCTGACATTAATCTTTGCTGATTTGTGGGGGCCATTTTTAAATATTGATTGTAAATTTGAAGCTTCAATGGATCATTCCTGGCTTTTATTTCTGTGAATGTTTTCTTGATATTTGAGGCCTTTTTAATGGGTGGTGTGAGGGATGATACTTTTGCACTATGTTGTCTTTCTAGCTCTTGCCACTGTGAGCTAGTGGATGTTCCTCCCAATGAGAAAGTTTGTTGGCTAACTATCCTTTCTTCTCTTTGACTATCTATAGTCTCTTCAACTATTTCCTCTTCTGAAAGAGGGTTCAGACTTTGCCTTTTTGTCCCAGGCTATCCTAAAGGTACACTGGTTGGGGTAGTAGTTTCCCTGTCCCTCATTTTATTTATTTCCTCTTTCAGAGGAGTCTGTAAGCTTGGAGGTCCTTCTACATTGGTTTGATTTGGAGGAGTTGGAATTTGGATCTGTTCTTTGGAAGTTTCAGGCTACTTTGACATTGTAAGCTATTATGTGGTCTCTACTTCCTTGCCTTTAGATGTTTCTGTGGTTGGTATGTTGATTTCCTGTGAAGGCTGCTCAGAGGTTCTAGTAATGGATGTACCTTTTCCTGACCCTTGAGATAGATCGAATGATACCTGCCCAAAAGAATTCAGGTCAAGGGTTTTGTCAAGATTTCTGATAGAATTTTCTATATTGACTTGTTCACTAACATTTTCTACTAGGGTCCCCTCCCTCCATTCATCCATGTTTGCAAATTGTTCAATTTCTGGGATCCTATGATGTATGTATGGTGATAGCCTGTTCTTCATTCTTCTATCACATATAAACCTATTAGGGTCATATGGCCTCCACCCAAAACTCTTTTGTAACTTAAGATGATCTTCCAAAATTTTTTTCTACTTCTCTCCATGATTCTCTATCATTGCAAATATAAGGGCCTAACTCATTCTTGATTCTAAGCTGAGCTTTTTTTTTGGCATTACAAAAATGGACTAAGTCTGTATGCAACATCTGTCTAAAGTATTCCAATGCAAAAAGTCTCATTGGAACATACTTTGGTTGCTTAAATGGTCAGAAACAATGTAAACTTTCAAACAGGTACTACAAACTCAAAATGGGAACTCTCGCCAAAAAACCCTGTAAAAACATCAAAAACAACGCTGAAAACGAAAAGTGTTGGTGCTAGAATAACACCTTTTTTCTCCTAGGGTAAACATGTTTGAAAAATGGCAGTGAAAACCAATTTTTTGTGCAAAATTGTCCAAAAAACACCCTCAAAACGAAGTGTTGATGTTCAGATAACTTCTTTTTTTTTCAATGGTAAATTTTGTGCAAAAAACACCCTCAAAACAAAAAGTGTTGACATCGGGATAACAAAAAAAATTCAAGGGTAAAATTTCAACATTTTGAAATAATGGCGTAAAATATTCTATCATGACCCTGAAAAACATTAAAATTTC
>APFE031741393.1:4528-20387 GCA_000404065.3 Pinus taeda | reverse complement strand
CCGAAAGGAAAAACATTATTAGAGGCTGAAGATTAGGGAGACTCATGCTCTTGAAATTAGAAAACATCCACTGAATGCAATGGTATGGAGATCAGTAGAAGTTGGCTTCCTTTAATAAGAGAGATTAGGAACACCAATACATCTCACATATAGCATATCACGTAATTGTTTTCCTCTCCTATCCTTGAAAGATAACTATCTAATCTTATATTATAATAAAATAAAATAATAATAATTATTATTATTAATAGTTACATATTATTATTATGTATTATAATAAAATTAATAATTATTATATTATTTATAATATAAATAGTAATTAATTATTCTTATAATATCTATTAGTCAATTAATTAATTAACTAATCACTTTCTTTTAGATTTAATGTATAATAATAATTAGTTTTTAATTATAGTAATATCTCTTCAATTAATGGGGATGGAATAGACAAAGATCGATGGCTCACCTCTGCTCGAAGGGAATGGCGTTTCGAGGCGTGAGCTCTCCTCTCACGCAGATCTAGTTCTGGCCGGTAGAGTTGTATGCACCCAAGATCTCTCGTAGCCTGAGCCAGTTAGTAGCAGTGCTTGCTACTCATGACTATGCCAGGAACCCCACAGCTGCAAAGACCCGCAGTTACGAAGGAGGGGAGAGCTTGAGATGAGGGTTAAAAGAAGCTGTAGAACACATGGACATTGCAGAAGGGGCTAAGGCAAGCCACCTATAGCGATGCACAGAAACGTCACCACCTCAGAGCAACAAGAGATAGGGAAATGGGTTTATCGATGCCGATTGCGTTGGATCTACCGGACTACATACCGGATCCACTACTGCAGTCCCTGGAAGATTGTTGAAAGGAGCTGGGTAGCTCATTCCCACTGTGGAAAGGCATAATTACCCCCATCGACCCAACCGATCTGGCTTACAGTAATGAGATATGCCAAGATCCAATAGTTCGAAAACCCTGGACTGAGGAACGCCGATGGATCAGGGATGAGATAAGGTTTTATAGTAGGTCATTTCAAGTTATAGAAAGAGGTCAGCCATAGGCAGAGACATATCCTACAACCGTGGACCTTATAGAGATCTTTATCAAATCACCAGATGGCAGACATCACTGCCTAAGAATATGGTAGGGTTGCAGGATTCGGGATCTGCGAGCTAAAATACAAAGCTTCCTCGGCATACTAGCTCATGCACAAAATTTAATCTTTAAGGGACATAGTTTACAGGACAATCATACCCTCCAGGACTACAACATAATCTCAGATACAACCATCACCATCAACCTCCGCCTGTGGGGCGAATTCTCGGGAATTAGCTCGAAGAACACAGGGACTTTCAAGGACGCAGTCAAGGGCAAAGGGAAAGCATAGACCAATCCCACAGCTGCCATTGTATCTCAGTGCCCCTACATTATAGAACAAAAACCTCAGAGCCCATCTCTCACCATCGATATACCAGAGGTAAACACAATACACTGAGATCTACAAACATTTGTAATTATATGCAGATTTAATGGTTTTTGGCCCATATCTGATGTATTGCATCAATGGATCCATACTGTGTGGACAACAAATTGTAAAATCTACTTATGCTCCAAGGGGTTCTTGATAGTTAGATTTAGCACATAAGAGGAAAGGGACATTATTCTCAACAAGGGGCCATGGTTCTGGTGCAGCGCCGGACTCTACATCACCCCATGGTTTCTAGAATTAGACCACAACACAATGGTGGTATCAAAGATGCTAGTCTGGGTTAGGTTACATAACCTCCCTTTACATTTCTAGCATCACAAGGCATTAAACACTATTGGAAATACTCTTGGGAAATTCATAAGGACTGATTTAGAGAGATGCATAAAGGGAATATTTACTTGTGCTAGAATATGCATCGAAGTAGACCTCAGCCAAGGCCTACCAGAAAGTATAATCATGAATTTCAACAATACACAATGGATACAACCCTTGGACTATGAAAACACGGCATTCGGATGCTGTGGATGTAAAAAAATGGGTCACTTGCTTAGTGCATGCCCACACATCCCCAATAGGAACAAGAAGCAATAGAGAAAGCCAAAAGGATGGCAAAATATAGAACCTTTGGTGACGGTAGTAGACATAGCAGAGAATGTAGAACACAATGCAGAGGAAGAAGAACAAATTGTTCAGGACAACGCATAAGAAGAAGAGGAAGTCTCCAGCAATCCCATGCAGCAACAAGGTTTAAGGAAACACTTTGCAACAAGAGAACCCACGAATGAGAGGGATCGAATTCAGACAAGGATTCTCCCACAATTATAATAGATAATCAACTATCCACTGTAACTGCTACCCCCAACATGGGAGGATGGCACAAGGTGGAGAAGTGATGCGGGAGCAAAAGCCAGCGAACGCAAGCCATCGAAGACCAGGAAAGTTAAAACTGATTTAAAGCAAAAAGCAGATTTAAAACAGATATATTATCTGCGTGCATGCATTATGGAGCTTTCGAAAGAGGAAAATAGGAAAAAATCTTCTTTAAAGAAGATCTAATTTGTTGGAACGATGAGGTTTAGTTAATTGTGATTATCTGCCAGGAATACAACGAGAAATTTAAGTAAGTTTGTTGAGTGATTTCGGGAGAGATTTTGTGGATCTTAACTGATTCACGCCTTTGTAAATGCTTTATAAGCATGTTCGTATGCGTGGGATAGCGGCGCACTAGTGAGAATACAAATGTAGCTGTGTGGATTTATTGGCTAAGGCTGCAATGCCTTAGAACAAGTGGTATTTGTGTATAAACATTGATATATATATTATGTCGATTTTCTATTTATTGAGTTATAATTTTTTATAGTTTAAATTTACTATTCAATTCATGTGTTGTGACTTTGATTGCTGTAAGATGTATTGTAAGAGTGTTGTACGCGTTGATAGTAATCCTGTGTTGTGAACCATGTGCCTTTTATTTGCTGCGGAAGCGAGCACTATACAATGACATGTAACAATATGTTTGCTGTGCTGGTTATATTCTATGCAATGGTAGTTGTGGTGAAAGGCGGTTTCCCGTAGTTATTGTTCATCCCAGTATTGTCGAAAGCGCATACGCTCAACCTTTCCCTGGATAGATAGAAGGCCACAGAATGATTGATCCAATCATTACGCTATATGGCAGAGGTCAATTGTCTTATTTCTTGACAGATGTTGTGCTCGATTTGTGTACACGCTAACACTTCATGTTTGTTCTCCAAAAGCTGACTCGTATCTTCTCTATTATTGCATGTATTGTTGGCAGTGATGAACTTCAAGCTGCCTCAAATTTGTTAAATTGTTTGTCAGATGGTGTTTACTGCACGACTTGTGCATGCATGCAGACACAACACAAAATTGAACTGGGAATGAAGAGTGATGGCACGATTTTAATGAAAATCCACGTTAATAAATTCAAAGGGTTAAAAGCCTAAAACGCTTCCGATGGGCCAGAAACCACAGTCCTGGGATCGAGATTCATATCTAAAAAGGGATTTTGGCTTACCCCAAGATCGCTTTTCATCAAGTGGTATCAGAGTAGTAAAGATTCTGCGGAAGAAGGTACAGTAAGGTATGGTATTTATATTTTCTGTAGGTAGCAGCAGAGGAAGGTGAGAAGATTGCAATAGCCTAGAGCGTTTACCAAAAGACCAAGTCTAGAGGAGAGCTTGGTGAGGTAAGAGGCAGCAAGGAGGACTTGCTGTTGCAGAGGTAGATTGTAGCTCACAAGTTAAAGATGTTACGAAGACCAGGAGAAGCATATGACCAGGAGGTCATAAATTTTTGTTCCACGGGAGTCTGATGCGGGAGCAAAAGCCAGCGAATGCAAGCCATTGAAGACCAAGAAAGTTAAAACCGATTTAAAGCAAAAAGCAGATTTAAAACAGATATATTATCGGTGTGCATGCATTATGGAGCTTTTGAAAGAGGAAAATAGGAAAAAATCTTCTTTAAAGCAGATCTAATTTGCTGGAACGATGAGGTTTAGTTAACTGTGATTATCTGCCAGGAATGCAACGAGAAATTTAAGTAAGTTTGTTGAGTGATTTCGGGAGAGATTTTGTGGATATTAACTGATTCACGCCTTTGTAAATGCTTTATAAGCATGTTCGTATGCGTGGGATAGCGGCGCACTAGTGGGAATACAAATGTAGCTGTGTGGATTTATTGGCTAAGGCTGCAATGCCTTAGAACAAGTGGTCTTTGTGTATAAACGTTGATATATATATTATGTCGATTTTCTGTTTATTGAGTTATAAGTTTTTATAGTTTAAATTTACTATTCAATACCTGTGTTGTGACTTTGATTGCTGTAAGATGTATTGTAAGAGTGTTGTACGCGTTGATAGTAATCCTGTGTTGTCAACCATGTGCCTTTTATTTGCTGCGGAAGCGAGCACTATACAATGACATGTAAAAATATGTTTGCTGTGCTGGTTATATTCTATGCAATGGTAGTTGTGGTGAAAGTCGGTTTCCCGTAGTTATTGTTCGTCCCAGTATTATGGAAAGCGCATACACTCAACCTTTCCCTGGATGGATAGAAGGCCACAGAATGATTGATCCAATCATTATGCTATATGGTAGAGGTCAATTGTCTTATTTCTTGACAAATGTCGTGCTCGATTTGTGTACAGGCTAACGCTTCATGTTTGTTCTCCAAAAGTTGACTCGTATCTTCTCTATTATTGCATGTTTTGTTGGCAGTGATGAACTTCAAGCTGCCTCAAATTTGTTAAATTATTTTTCAGATGGTGTTTACTGCACGGCTTGTGCATGCATGCAGACACAACACAAAATTGAACTGGGAATGAAGAGTGATGGCAAGATTTTAATGAAAATCCATGCTAATAAATTCAAAGGGTTAAAAGCCTAAAACACTTCCGATGGGCCAGAAACCACAGTCCCACGATCGAGATTCATATCTGAAAAGGGATTTTGGCTTACCCCGAGATCGCTTCTCATGAAGAAGAAGAAAGGGAGAAAACAATAGCTACTCCAACTTTTTTATTTTCTTACTTATTTTTTGCATCTTTTGGTGAAAACCAGAACGGAACATCTCCATATGCTCTTTAGCATCTACAAAATGTAATTTTATCTTATGAATAAAACTATGACTTTTTCCACGGGAGAAAAATATCTATTCAGTTAATTAATTAATCTAATATAAAATTAGTTATATTATCTCATTATTTATAATAGTATTAAAAATCTATTAATAATAATAAAAATAAAAACAATATGTTATCATTAATAATTAAATTTAATTGTTAGAGCATTTTAAAATTATTAAAAGATTATAATAAAAATCTTTAAATATGGTTAATAATTATTATTATAAATAAAAATTTAAGTTTTTAATTTATGAATAGTGGACCTTCATCTCCTTAAATCAAATTATCTTATAATTATATATCTTCTCACTAAGCTCTTCTACTATCATCATTCAAAAATTGTCCTTGATGATGGATCTAAGTTGGGATTTGAAAAGTTGACAAATATGGTTATTATTGTGAATACTCCTAAACTTAACTCAAATTAAATATATACATTAATTTTTTTAATATATATAAATAAATTAAACATGGACTAAAATATTAATGTAATTCTCTAGCTTTATTTTTACTTAGACTTTAAGCTACTTGTTTTGTTCACCATTTCCTTTAGAATTTCTATTTGGACATTCTATCTCTAATAACAACCATAAATGATGATGGTTCCTTTCTAATTCTGTATCTTTATATATTGGACACACACACACATACACGTATATATAATTGACATTGAAATATTTTATTGAGGCAAGAGTTTACAATGAGTATGAATGAAATTTTTCTTACCTCCACCAAAATAAAAAATTTAAAAATCTAAAAATATTCAAAATTATACAAAGCATTTAAACAATGTTTGGTCATCAAGGAAACTTGCACCTTAAGAAATTGTATCCCTATGGGCTCATGTTAGATGTGTATGTAAGGTGGATCTATGCTATTTCTAAGCACAAAGACGTGTATGTATCTATCTCCATCCATCCCCTTTAAAAAAAAAAAGTATGTTCTAAATAGAAAAATAATGTGGTCTACAATTTAAAAAGAAATGAATATGTTGTAAAGTAATAAGAAGTAAAATAATGTCTCTGTAAGATGTTTAAATCTTATACTCTTCAAAAATATTTAAACTTCACATATATCTATATATGGAAAACTATTTATTAAAATAAAATATTTTAAAGTACTATATAAAAAATACTGAATCTAAGTTATCAATAAAATATTTTAATAGGAACTAGTATTGACATATAGCTAAAAATATGTTAATAATAAAAAACCACTTTGATTTGGGCGACAAAATGTTTGAATGTACAATTTATGTAAAATATTTTAATTTCAATTACATATATATAACTGTCACACAAGGAGGTAACTCCTTAAATGTAATCATATTATTCATTCAGGTTGTTCATCATTTTATATAAGAAGGAGTGACTCTTTAGTTCATCTCCTGATGACTCTCGATTTTCTCTATTATTTATTTACACTAATTACAGTTATTCACCCAATCCCTATGATTAGGTGTCAACATTCCCCCCCTTAATCTAGAGGGATGTTGGTGAATCCAAGCATCATTCTGAATCTTTCAAGTTTTTCTCTTCCTAGTGCTTTGGTGAAGATGTCTCCAGTGTGATCATTAGTGGAACAATCGTGAAAATGGATTGTTTTGGCCTCAACATGATATCAAATTAGACGATATTTTGTATTGATGTGCTTCATTCGATCATGGAACTTTGGGTTCTTTGACAACTTTATTGCTGAGATATTGTTAATCATGAGTGCAGTTGATTGTACTTGTTTTACCTACAAATATTCCATAATTTTCCTCACCCACACAATTTCTTTTGTTGCCTCACCTAGTGCCACATATTCTGCCTCTATTGTGGAATCCCTTGGAGCTTGTTGTTTGCATTATACTCATAGCATAACCAAAAGTAGATACACCAATTTCTTTATCTCCATTGAAGTCTGGATCAGAGTATCCAATCAAGTTGAAGTTGCCCACCTGTGTATACTTGATTCCAAAGTCTTGAGTTCCCTTCAAGTACTTTAGAACTCATTTTGCAGCAGACCAATGTCCCTCACAAGGCTTCTGCATAAACCTTGAGAGGATTCCAACAACAAATATAATGCTTGGTGTGGTAATAGTTAGGTAGTTGGGACTTCCTACAAGCTCTCTATACTTTGTTGCATCATCAAATTATTTTCCTTCAATGGATGTGAGTTTTAAGTTTTGTTCCATTGGAGTAGTCAGAGGATTGCATTCAATCATGCCAAAATTGTTCAAAAGATCTCCAATGTACTTCTTTTGAGAAAGGAATATGGACTTCAGATATTGAGTTACTTCAATAACAAGATAGTAATGAACATAGCTCAAATCAGTCATTTCAAAACTGATGCAGGGTAGGATTGCAATACCCAAGATCTTCTAATCACCACGCATATAAGAATGCATTTCATCCATTTTCCAAATAAACTAAATCTGGAAATCTCAACTTTTCAAATGAGAAGCTCATAGGATTTAAAAATCTGAATCCATAATAAAATTCTTTTACTGTCTCTCAATTCCCATTCAATTTAAAATATCCACATATGGCTATGGTTAAAACCAATGTAACCATGCTTTAAGTCTCATCCTGACCACATACGAATTAATCTTCTCATAAAATCGAATTCCATATAATATTCTGTTTGCATAATATCATCGCAAATATTTATTATATCTCAACAAACACCTCTGCAAATTCACATAACATCGTTCTAACCATAGGTCTTCAATAAAAGCAATAAAACCAACTGAAGATCACACCAACCATATGCACACAAAAATATGAGAATAATTAATTAAGAAATAAAATATTTACAAGAGAAATCATGGCCTATTCATGGCCTCTTATTCTTCATACTCACTCCTTCTCTCCTCTCTTCTCAATGCCTTTGAGGCTACATAATTTATAAAACTTAGCATGATCTAGAATAACTCAACTAAAAGCTCTAAGACTCTACATGCAATGCATTCATATGGCAAAAAGCATCATGAGGCTTTATTCCATTTTTTCCCTGTTCTAAAATAGAAAAGCTTCCTTATCCCTTAATGATCCACATCCATTGCTTTTATGCCTAAAAGCTCTTCTAGTTTTATTTATTTATTTTGAGAATGTCTAATTAATCACACTTAAAAGCCTAAATATTAAACTCACTTGAAATTTAGGAAGAATATTCCACAAATGCATGACCCCCTATGTCTATTATTTACAATAATTTCCCTTTGGGCTGAATGCTCCTACATCAGACTCCCAAGGTAGAAAAATTTGATGATCTCCTGATCATGTGTTCAGA
Organism: Pinus taeda; assembly: GCA_000404065.3. Lineage (NCBI taxonomy): Eukaryota > Viridiplantae > Streptophyta > Pinopsida > Pinales > Pinaceae > Pinus > Pinus taeda. Next base: position 11,986 of record APFE031741393.1, on the reverse strand, counting down.
TATATGTTTGTGTGGATTCCATATCTTGTGTTGAAACTTTCCATTTGTCGCTGCTTGCTGCTTTTCTTCGGGTCTCCATATCTTATACTGCCTTGCTCCACTAGCTCCACTCTCGCAATCTTATGTTGTCTTCCTTTTGTTGCTTCTCCTTTGTTTCACTGTTGCTGGTCTCTTCCGGGATTCTTTCACCATCATCCGCCTCATCAGTTCAATTTGTTTGTCTAACATATTTTCTCCAGCATCTTCAATAAAACCTGTACTCAGAAAACAATTGTTAGAATAAAAATCATAACACATCAGTGCCTTGTACTCCTTTGCCAACATTTCAGTACGTTGTTCTGAATCCTCCTCCACTGTCAGCACATCAGTATGATAATCCAAACTTTCCATAGAATCCTCTGAAGAATTTTCAAGATTGTCAACCCGTGTTCCTCTCATACCACTTGTTTCCATGATGTCTTTTATCTCTTGTTCACTGCACTGAACTCTTTCTTCTGCAATCTCCGTGTCATACTCTGGACTTTCCAACAAATATTCTAACAATGCAATTTCTCTATAGCATCACTGAAGCATATCATCATCACCTGCATTCATACATAAACTTTCAGTTTGCACAAAATGTTCAACATTATCAACTGTTACTTCCCTTATCTGTGCTTTAGACTGATTCTCTTCCTCAACATCCACAAGAACTTCCTCTTGTGTTGTAACAATTTCACAAGACTGCACATCCTTCTCAATACGTGTAATCACATCGCAATTGTCAGCTATACAAACACAAGAGTTCACATTATCCAGCTCATCTGGATCTGCCCAATAATTTTAGAAATCATTAATAATCTTCTCCTCTGTTAACTGCATGTGTAAATCTCTTTTCTACTGTAGCCTCTGCCACTTCACTCTCTTCCTCATCAATAAACCATGTCTCTGGTCTTTCACATTTTCCTGTAACAACTCCATCAATAGCTCAAGATGAACTGCTATCTCAGCTTTCTCTTCCTCATACTCTTCGTGAGTCAACTGTTGTCTTATGCCATTCGCCTTGGCATATTTCTTCTCTTTTCTACTGTGGCCTCTTTCTGAACCTCTGCTCTCTCCTTTATGACTTTCAGTAGTCGTCTCCTTCGCCAAGAGTTCCTCACCTATGAGTTGCATGAAGCCTCTACCACAACAACCTCTCTTTCTGCGACTTACCTCACCAATCCTTCCCTCCGGATTTGGTCTTTTGGTAATCATTGGTCCTTTGCTGGAACCTTTTGAGCATCCTCTACTGCTCCTATAGGCTTCTCTCATTTGAAACTTTATTCAACCTCTGTTGAATCTTTAGGTTCTGCCACATTCACTTAGAATCCCTTGCTGGACTCCTTTATCACTGCACTCTCTGCTACAGTATTCATAAATTCCAAAAATCTAACATTCATTCATCACATGCAATTAACTTAACTAAAAGAAAACTTGAACCTTCAAAGAGAGCTATTCCTGCTCTCATACCACCTGATGCATGGTAGGCCTGCAATACCCAGGATCTTCTAATCACCACACATATAAGAATGCATTTCATTCATTTTCCAAATAAACTAAATCTGGCAATCTCAACTTTTCAAATCAGAAGCTCATAGGATTAAAAATCTGAATCCATAATCAAATTCTTTACTGTCTCTCAATTCCCATTCAATTTAAAATATCCACATATGACTATGGTTAAAACCAATGTAACCATGCTTTAAGTCTCATCTTGACCACATATGAGTTAATCTTCTCATAAAATCGGATTCCATATAATATTTTGTTTTGCATAATATCATCGCAAATATTTATTATATCTCAACAAACACATCTGAAAATTCACATAACATCGTTCTAACCATAGGTCTTCAATAAAAACAATAAAACTAACTGAAGATCACACCAACCATATGCACACAAAAATATGAGACTAATTAATTAAGAAATAAAATATTTACAAGAGAAATCATGGCCTATTCATGGCCTCTTATTCTTCATACTCACTCCTTCTCTCCTCTCTTCTCAATGCCTTTGAGGCTACAAAATTTATAAAACCTAGCATGATCTAGAATCACTCAACTAAAAGCTCTAAGAATCTAAATGCAATGCATGCATATGGCAAAAAGAATCTTGAGGCTTTATTCCATGTTTTTCCCTGTTCTAAAATAGAAAAGCTTCCTTATCCCTTAATGATCCACATCCATTGCTTTTATGACTAAAATCTCTCCTGGTTTTATTTATTTATTTTGAGAATATCTAATTAATCACACTTAAAAGACTAAATATTAAACTGGCTTGGAATTTAGGAAACTAATTCCACAAATGCATGACCCCCTATGTTTATTATTTACAATAATTTCCCTTTGGGTTGAATGCTCCTGCATCAAAAACCTTTCCTCAATGACTTCTTTATGGATGCAATGTAGCTCTCATTGTTCCTTGTCATCAAAAGATCATCTACATATACCAAAAGATATACAATTCTTTTGCCAACCTTGAAAAATAAAGTTGCATCATCAAGATCATAATGTTTGAAATTGAGTTTCAGAAGATGCTGAGTTAGTTTTTAATACTATGCTCATGGTGCTTGTTTGAGGCCATACAAGGATTTCACAAGTTTGCATTCTTTATGTTTGTGTCCTTTTACAGCAAATCCTCCAGGCTTGGAAATAAAAACATTCTCTTTTATATCTCCATTCAATAACGTAATTTTTACATCCATTTGATGGACTTTGCAACCATTCTGAGATGCTATGGCAAAGAGTGCCTAGATGGTAGCCCATTTTGCTGTGGGCGCAAAAGTATCCTCATAGTCAACCTGTTCCTTCTGTGCAAAACCTTTTTCCACAAGCTTCAGTTTGAGCTTTTCAAGTGAGCCATCAACTTTATACTTGTTCTTGTAGACCCATTTGCATCCAATTGGTTTCGTTCCCAATGGAGGATCAACGAGCTTCCAAGTGCCATTCTTTATCAAAGCATCATACTCCTTTTGCATTGCTTCTTTCCATTCATCATGAGAAGTAGCTTCTTTGAGTGATGTTGGTTCAATATATGTAGACAAATTCAATTCACAATCATAAGAAACATCCATATTGATAGATGAAGCAGAGTCATGTACATCACGTCGACATTTGCCGAGGTGAATTTCTAGTTCCTATCTTTCCAACCTCATCAGGATGAACACTTTCAAGTGTCTTTGTCAACCACTTTGGGGAACTTTCTGAGATGGTTAAGGCTTCTCTGTTGATTAAGTTGGGACTGAATCAAGATTGAATCTCCCAATTCTGTCAATCACATCACTGAAAGTGCCATCCATTGTTGGAGTTTCATGAATGGGAGAGAGTGCTTAAGAAGAAGATTCCACAGGTTGATATAGTATAGGGATCCCCCCTTCAAGGTGTGGAATTTTATTATGAAATTATTGAAATGATTTTTCATTTGTGAATCTATCCAAATGATCGAGTTGCCACTCAACAACATTATCACTTTTGGAATATTCAAGAAAAATTACATCTATAGATACAACAAACTTTTTATTGACTTAATCATAGAGATGGTATGCATTGGAAGTGTTTGAATACCCCAGGAAGATACACTTATGACTTCTCGCACCAAGTTTGCTTCTATGTACCTTTGGTATCAAGGCATAACATGTGGAACCAAAGATCCTAAGATGCTTTACTGAGGGAATGTGCCCATACCACATTTCATAAGGAGTCTTGTTTCTAATCGCATTAGATGGACTTCTATTCTTTATATATAAAAAACATAGAACTGCATGAGCCTAAAAAATCTTTTTTACATTTTTGACAAACATGATCGAGTGAACCATATTTAAGATTGTCCTATTCATTCTTTCAACTAATCTATTATGTTGGGAATTATAAGGCACAATTGTTTGATGTTTGATCCCATCTTGGCGAAGATAGTTTTCAAATTCATTTGAAGTGCATTCATTTCCATTATGAGTGTGAATAGAACCAATATGAGATTGTGCATCATTTTCAATCCATGTATGAAAGTTCTTGAATGTTTGCAAAGCATCATATTTATTCTTCAATAAATAAACCCAACACATTCTGTTGTAGTCATCAATAAATGCCATCATATACTTATTTCCATTTTCCTAAGGAACACGTATTGGACCACATAAATCTGAATGAATGAGTTTAATTTTTCTATGTGCTCTGGAATGCGAATCATGAAAAGGCTACTATTATGTTTCCCTAGAATGCAAGCATCACATTGCTTAAGTTTCCTAGGAATTGTAGGCAAACCAGTAACACGATTTTTCTTCAACAGGCGGAGGCTGTCATAGTTCCAGTGTCCAAATCTAGCATGCCATAATAAACTTGATGGAAATGTACCTTCTTCATAATGAGAATTGTATGAGAAATTTTGTGCATGAGCAGAGGTACCCTGCAACTTGAGAAGCCTTTCTTCATCTATCCTTGTCATGAAAAGTGAGTGGTCTCATGCTTTTCTCACCTCAATATTTCCATATAACATATGAATGGAGTATCCTTGCTAGTGGATGTGGACCAAGGACAACAAGTTTCTCCTCACCTGTGGGAGATATAAAACATGATGCAAAAGAAAGTGTGGAAGACCAAGCAATTTAAGCCTGATTATACCAAGCCCTCATGGCTTGAGTTTTGATTTGTCTACAAATTATACTGTTCCATCAACATTGTTAGTAAATTCTTCAAAAAAATCTCTTCTAAAAGTCATGTGGCAAGTTGCTCCTATATCAAGCAACCAATCATGTTTCCAAGAAGCAAGTGAAGCATTAAATAAGTCTTCATTTACTCCAATATCGGAGTGTGCCACAACATAGTGAGCAGATTTAGGTATTATACCTTTCCTGTTTATCATTACATTTACCTTTGAGATGGTTACTTTCATGCTCAATTCTGTCCCAACACAACTTGCATGTGGATGCATCCTATGATCCATCTCTTTTGCAGCGTATGTAGTGAAAATATAACTTTTATCCTTGAGAGTGCCTGCCCCCCTGTCTCTAAAATTTCTTCCCCTTCCTTTTTGACCACCTATTCCTCTGGAAGAATTTTGAGCAAGATTTTTCTCTCTATGTGCAAGGCACACATCCTCTTCAGAAGACTGAGGAGTTGTCTTCTTCCCAAAATCTTTCTCTCTTTCAGCAATTTTTTTCACAAGGGAGTCAAAGGTAATATATTTGAGGTTTCCATTTGCTTGCAATGACTGAAGATAATTTAATTAAGTGTGATTAAGCGCCTTGATAAAAGATATCAGACGAATGTCCAATTCAACATTAGGGACTTTGATATCATGCATAATAGATTTTACTTCTCATGCAAGAGCAAGAGGATCATCATTTTGTAATTCAAGGGTGAACAATTTATTCACGAGTTGAACAACTTCTAGTGCAGAGTGTGAGTCACAGAGTTCCTTCAGTTTTTATAAGGCTTGGAAAGCATCTAAAAGTTTTGAAATATGGCGAGTCACCTCTTTATTTATTCATGTTGCTATCAATACATAAGGCTTGTTGTTCTTATTTTCCCAAATGGTGAATTCCTTGTCTCAAGTAAGCTATTATGGCTTTTTGTCTCCATCTCCAACACACACTCCTTTCCACAACTCATTATAAATGAGAGCGTCTTTGAGTTTCTAGGACCATTCTGGACAGTACTCCTTCTCGGTGAGAACCACTCCCACAATAGATATCAATGACTGCATTTTAAAAATGGATTATGTAAAAAATCGCTCTTCTGCTAGTAAAAAAATGACACAGGAGATTGACGAATATGAGGTGGTAGTCTGTAATTCAGCTACTCATTAAATTTGTAACCAATCAACTGTGCTTAAATCCAGTTTTGTACGTGGATTTTCCCCCTTAGGGTCCCGCTTATCTGACCAATCACTGTCGGTCCCTTGTTGACTTCTCCTTTTATCAAGCACTTCAATCGGTGCCATTGATCTCACTTCTCCAAATCCAATGGATATCCCATCACGTGCTCACCAACTAGCCCAGACGATCTCCGCCATCAATGGGACCCATCCAATCGAATGAGTCTCATGCAATCTCATAACAGAACCAAAAGGAACTAAAACCAAAGTTCATAACCTTATCACGTCCGAAATTTAAATTAACTCACATGCATCTTCCAACGTGACGACTGACGGATCTCACCTGTCTAATCGAATGACTATCACGTCATCTCCTCACCAACTATCTTGGTCAATCTCCACCGTTGATGAATCTCACTTGATCCAATGGCTATTGCGTCCCCTGCTTACCAACTAGCTTGATCAATCTCCACGGTCGATCAATCCCGCTTGATCCAAGGGCTATCACGTAATCTCGTGTGAAATCTTGCATGATGCATAACAAATCAAGAGCGTGCGAGAAAAGTGGTTTTCTCGTGCTACGTGTCGCCCACTAAGGTTAATCACGTGAAATTTAGGAATACCATTCCGAGCGTTTAGAGCGTGCGAGATAGTGCTTACCTCTTGCCAATACAACCCACGTGCTTAACTCATATTTTAATAAAGACCTTAAGAAAAGGTTTAACACTTAAACTCAATATTAATGCTTAACACAAAGTGAGTGTAATTTATAAATAAAATGTATGAACAAACAAAAATAGCAAGTTAGGGTTCAGAACGTCGATACAGAGTCATAAGAGAATTTCATTCATCGTACTCGTGTTTAACACTATGAAACTAAGAGAGTGATACCTGAAGTGTGCTTGTGGAGCAATTGCCTCACATAACGAGGAGGGGAAGAAGTTGCGAGGAGGGGGAGTAGTTGCGAGAGAGGAGTTACAAAGGACAGAGGGAAGCCAAAAATGGCGTTGGCTCTCATACCATGCGGTAACTCCTCAAATGTAATCGTCTTATTGATTCAAGGTGTTCATTATTATATACAAGAGGGAGTGACGGTTCAATGACTCTCCATTTTATTTATTATTTATTTACACTAATTACACTTGTTTCACCCAATCTATATGATTAGGTGTCAGCAATTACATATTATTTTAAAAGAATTATCTATATAAAAAATTAAGTTTTATGGTTTAAAAGATTATTTGGTTTAATTTCACTTACATATATATTATAGATCATTTTAAAAGATTTATTTATATATCATAAAAAAATTATATTTTATGGTTAAAAAGTTTATTTAGTGCTATATATATACTCTATTTAGCCTTCAAAAATTCAATTTAGACAATGAAAATTAAGATAATGTATTTTGCACTCTAAATATGTTTGCACTTGAAGAAATTTGATCCCTCTATGTTTATGTTAGATTCTGCACCTAAAATAGATCTATGCATGCTTATATAATACATACTAATTTTACATTAATGAAATAATTTTTTTCTCTCTATATATAATACATCCTAACTTTTCTTGTTATATCAAATGACCTTAAAAAATGTAATGAACTACACCTCTCTTACCATA
>APFE031741391.1:0-14943 GCA_000404065.3 Pinus taeda | reverse complement strand
AAACATAGTCAACCACATTAGTCAAACATAGTCAAGCAAAGTTAAACTTTATAATGCATATTTAAATAGTTGACTATGATCAAACTTGGTCAACCCTATGTTTACCATATTTAAGAAAAGTAAAAGGCCACTCATAGTTATTTTTAACCAACATAACTCGGCCATATTGGGTTTATAATATTTGGGTCTATAATATTGGATTTTTAATGTTAGGTTTAATATTAAGGTTTAAAATATTAAGGTTTATAATATTATGGTTTATACTAAGGTTTATATATATTATGGTTTATAATATAGGATTTATATTAAAGTTTAATATATATGATTTATAATATTGGCTTTAATATCTAGGTTTATAATATTGGATTTAATTTTAGTGTTTAATATTGTGATATTGGAATGATACAAAAATCTATCCATTGCTGCATTGTGAAAAAAATGATCACAATGTGACAATCATTGTTGTAATGTTACATTACATTGTAATTTATTCAATTTCATATTGCGAGATTACAAAACTAGTGTTTGATATTAGGGTACATAATATTCAGTTTAGTATCATGTTTAATATTGTGATATTGGAATGGTAAATAAATATATCCAACGTCATATTGTGACAAACATTAACACAATTTGATAATCAATGTGATAATTACTATTGCAATGTTACATTTGTTAGCATTATTGCAAGTTTTATTATTGGCTTTGATGTCAACCTGTTAATGGTGGCCTTCATGATCTTGATGGTTTATGGTCAGAATTAAGACCTACTAGGTAGGAGTTACCATTGACTTGATGCAGAGGTGTTTGGAAAAATAAGCTTTACAATGGTGTCTTAATGATGTCTTGAGAAATTACAAGAGTTTCGACCAAGTTTGGATATGCATGTAAATGAAGTTCTGGAAAAACATCCTAGTAACATGACTAAAGAAGGAGATATTCAGGGAAAATTTTAGGGGCTAATTTTCACAAATGGTATGATTTTCCATGTTTTTTCAAAAAAAAATTGTTCATTTCCATTTATCCAAAAACTGATTCACCCAAATTTTATTGGATAAATTTATTTTGCCATAAAAATCACAAAAAAATTATAGACTATATAAAACAATTAGAAATTTTAATATTTTTACAAAATATCACCAAACATTTTATATTTTGTATGTTAGGGACTGATAAAGTTTGCCAAAATTTCTACACTTTAAGATAAATTTCCATCATTAATTTTTTCCATCGAAATATATCGCTTTATACCGCATAGTGTAGTGTAGTGTAGTGAACTTTATTATAATTCACTTCAAAAGCTTCGGGGGTTCATTACACTTTTTATGAAAATAATTTATCAAATCCATGCATGAATCAAGGGAGATTTCCCATCGTTTGGCAACAATCGAAGCTTTTTCCATAACGTATGGGTTATGTGTTCCTCTACAGAATAATTGGTTGAAATTGAAATGTGAACGCATTAATGGTTGGGTTAACGACATGGTGGATCATTGGAACACATTCATTATGTAGACATCGAGTGATTATTAGTTGGAGTTACTGGGAGCATTGAATGTTATGGTTTATTTACCAATGAAATGCACTCAAGCAAGTTAGAGAGTTTGTATGGCAAGGACTAAAGGCCGTGAGAACTGTATCAAAGTGTGTGCATGGAATAAAAAGGGGCATGCACATAATATATTCTGAAAAGTGATTCAGTGTGCAAAGGTTATAACATAATCATGGAGAATAAATAATAGATTCCTATAGTGTTGACACAAAGATCGATCTCCTATTAAGAAGTGTCATGGAATTGGGGCCATGTGATGGATCAAGAATTCAATGATTAAAGTTGTGAAATCATTAAAATGAATAATACATGGGCTCGATCAAGATATCTATGTGTTTTGTTTGGCTAGATGTTTTTCTTCGAAGTCTTGCACATATGTTAGTTTGAGTAGGTTGATTAGTTAGTATATCATTTATATTAGCATATATTTGGAGAAATAAAAATTTGTGTGAATTATGAATGTGATGAAGCGAATATCAAAAGGTGTGTGTGGCATGGTGTAGTTGTGAGGTAGAGAAAAAATATGTCTATAAACCATGCAATCTGTGGATCAATTTGAGGTTAGATCTGATGTATGGATGTAATGTAAACTAATGGGAAGGGTTATGGCTTAATCAATAGAAAACATTGTGTTGAAAAGGCTTCCAATATATTGGTGTTGATGGATAGAAGTGTTGAAATAGGTTATCCTTGTGAAAAGAAGAAAAAGGAGAATTTTATAACTTTTCTAAGTTGCACCTATGAATATGGTCTTTGATTGTGAAATTTTTGTGCACATAGCTCGATCAAATTTCAAGTTGAAAACTACGAATTACGTTTCTAATTATCTTGAGGTCAGATGTTTTCATAGGCTGCAAGTAGGTTACTAAGATTATGTATCCATGGTCGATCTGGTGACGAGCAGTGGGCGAATGTATGTATGTAGCTTGTGCTGATAACGTGGTCCTATAGCGTGTATTAGTTTAAATGAGGATATTGTATGTTCTTTTAGGGTAAACAAAATGTGTGTAGGTTAGGGTTGCTTTTTTTTATGAGAAGAATGTGTGGTTGGGTTTGTATATACTAAATGCACTAATGGTTGAGAGAGATTTTATTGTTTGCTAGTGAGATGGTTCTAAGTTAGATAAGGTTATTGTCCTATGGGTAGTTGTTAAAGTATATTTTTATAAAGATTGTCTGATGAAAGGGCCCAGTATGAAAATGTATGAAAGAAAATCCCATTAATTTTGTGGAGGTTGTTGCCTCAAGAAAGTGGTCGCTTCCTGAGACAAGGGTAGTGGCTCATTTTTGGTGTTGGCCAGCTAAATTTTCATATAATTTATATTAATAGATACTTGGAGTAGTGTGCATTTGTGCAAATGTAGAATGTGATTAAGTGAATACAAAAAGGTGTGTTTGTGTCATGGATCAATCATGAGGAAGAGAGAAAAGTTGTGTATGAACCATGCAATGTGTGGATTGATTTGATGTTACATATGATGTATGGTTGTAATGTAAACTAATGGGCATACTTATGGCTTAATCTCTACGAGACAATGCTTTTGAAAATTTTCCAGTACATGGTTGTTGATAGATCGAAATGTTGGAGGAGAGTATCATTGATAAAAGAAGAAAAATGAGAATTTTATCACTATTTTAAGTCACACCTATTAGTATGGAATTTGATTGATAGAATTTTGTGCACATAGCTCAATCACATTTTGAGCTGAAAACTAGCGATTATGTTGTTAACCATCTTTGAGTGAAATTTTTTGATATGTTGTCAGTTTCTTATTGAGATTGAGTATTCAGAGTTGATCCTATGATGAGTAGTGGGTGAATGTATATATGTAGCTTGTGCTGATAATGTGGTCCTATTGTTTGTATTAGTTTAAATGAGTATATTGTATGTTGTAACAGTTTTATGATGTCAATGTATGTCAAGATCTAGCACAACCAACCTGCTTTCATAAGTTTATTTACAAGATGCTCTAGTTAATCAAGGTATTATAAACCTAAAAAATATAGACTTATGTTACTAGTACGATTTCCATCTGGGCACATAAGTAGGAGAAAAATTTGGTCTATGTAATCCTCATTTGACATAATGCAAAGTGCCTAGTTTGAAAAACAAAAGTTACTATAATAACCCGAACTAATTGATCGAGTTGGAACATGTTAAATAATTTTATTTTAAATAAAAATAAAATAAATAAATAACTGGCACATATTTTTGGCCCTATGTAACTCTCAACCAAGGTAATTACTAATGGATTTCTTCAAGCGATTGAGCTTTAAAAGGACATAGGAGGAATGAGAACAAGTATGGAATTTGGATCTTCTTCATTGATACTTTGAGAGCTCACACTAGCTTTCAAGGGAAGATTTAAGGTGATATCCTCAGTCTAGCTTCCTGGGATTCACTCTCACCCTATTTGGAAACCTAATTTTTGTGGTATCGATTATCACCCTAGATGGTCAATTTTTCTCTGTAGTGGAGGTGTTTCGGTTGAAAATATCGTGGGTTCATTTTGGGCTTTGTTTTTGTGGAGGAACAAATAGACTACAAAGAATGACTCATTCTTTACCGACTTCATGTCTCCTCACATATTGGGCATGGATCTTGAGCTGAGGAATAATTAATTGCAACAAAGACCCTAAATTATAGTCATACATTCTTTTACGATTCTATGGGGTTTTTGAAACACTATGGAGTTTTGATTCACCAAATCAATGCCACAGGGAGTCCATTCCACCAGTTGGAGAAACTTCAGAGGCACCAAAAGGAGCATTTTTTGGAAGTTTGCATCACTAGCCTAGCCACGATATGCATACTACTTAAGGTTCATATTGTTTAGTGAAATCAATGGGTTAAGAATAGTGCGATGAGACCACATGGTGAAGTTAGAAGGATGCTACATCATTCCAGATCCTTAGAGGAGCTTTAGTTCTAAATCCCTTGTGTGGGTGATCATCTTTCCATTTAGCCTATTTTATTTTATTACAAAGGAAATTCCAATATGTCAAGAAGTGGAGAGATACGGTGAGCACATGGGGATCTTCACAATCATGGACAACCAAGGTAGGGTCGAGAGGCCATTGAATTCTTCCAGGCCAACGGCGGGCCACCCTTCTACAGATCCGTCGAGTAATTTGTTGCCTACAATTAATAAAGAGCCAAGATCGCAGATCCAGTAAGCTCATCTATTGAATTCCCATTGTGTCACGAAGTTTGAGATCTTTAGTGTGTAATATTAGTGGGATATATCCATATAACTGACAATGAATCAGTGGAAGCAGTGGAATTCAAAATATGGTGGAATTGTTGTAAACAACCCTCTTTTGATGCCTTGGGATTAGAAAATAGATATGTATATTTGATTTTTAGTTGTATTATATATTATGGATGAGTATGGTTATTGACATAAAAATATATTCATCGATATGGTGCTTTGGAGTATTTTTTATATAGTATATTATAGTGGTATCACAACCACAATCTTGACCAACTATGGGATGCCAAGAAAAGTAAAACAAAAAGGGATTCTTATTAATTGGAAATGGAGAAAATCTAGAAGTCAAGGAGGAAAAAACAAAGTGATCAACACTAAGGACGAGGGAGGGCCGGAAGGGTCAGATGAACCAATGGGTGATCATGAAAGTACCAAGCTTGAATATGCATCACAAAATATCACCACCACTCAAGACAGAATTATGGAACTTCTCAAATTGTAGATCAATCAACTTAAATTGAAAATAAATAATTGGGAAGGTGTTTCTCATTTAATAAGGGACAGTCCATCACATGATCATGAAAAAATTTGGAGCTTCCCATTTAGTAGACCGACCATGGCTCCATTCTTGGATGATTCCTCCAAGGAGAAAGACTCTCCTTCACCAATTATGGAGACAATTATAGCTTGGATGAAGGAATATGATCCGTTTCCCCCCAGTGTGATAGAAAATTTAACCAATAATTAATATTATTTCATGAGGAGAAAACATAAAAGGAAACAGTATGTGAGGGCCCTCAGTCAAACTTGGATCCAAAAAATTTTGTTGAGAAAGTAACTCTTCCTTACTTTAGTGGATCAAAAAAGTGTTCTGCAAGATCATGGGTGCATAATTTGGATACATATTTCCATCTTAACCCCATGCGTGAGAGAGATGTTGATAAATATGCCACATTACATCTTGATGGAGAAGCACACAAACAGAAGCAACATGGGATGATCACTCTAGGACATGCAAACATAATTTATTATACATAATTCACATTGTAACAACCCTGATGAAAATTCCATGTCATAAAATTTAATAAAGGGAAAATAATAACCATGGTTATGGGCCACTTATCCTAAGATGAATGTCGGGAAAAATCCTAGTGATGGGGATCACTTGTGATTGCTTAATGTCTAAGGAAATTGGTAAAAGTAATGGCTAAGACTTTGGAAATGAAAAATGGCACTTTTGGCACATTATTTATGAAAATAATGGAAATTAGGAGAAAAAGGAGGTGAAAGGTCACAGGTTGCATGTGAGGAGGAAAATCAAGGAAAATAATGGAAAATGAAGAAAATAGATGCCTCATTCATTAAAAGCTTTCTGAGGATCATTTGGTAACCTTTTTTCTGTTCATTGTTGGAGCTCTCTCATTATTCTCTCTCTTTTTCATACTCTTGGAGACCTAGAGTTTTCATGCAGAACTCTTGGAGGGTATGGCATACTTAGATTCTTGGACCAAGAAAGCAAAGGAAGAGAAAGAAAGTGTAGGAGGACATTGGGATAAAAAATTAGAAAAAAAAAAATCTTGCACGTACCAAGTTGCATGTATGTTTTCCTCGGTAGTTTTGGAATGCATGGCATATGCATGTGGAAATTTTTTCATGATTTGTCAGTGGCATGGAGGATTTCTTGGATTGAAAGTGGATTTTTTGGTGTTCCCATTTCCTACATAGCCATGGATTTTATGGGTTTATTTCCTTTTTTTGTTTTGGTTGGTTGTCATATTTCCTTAGCTTGGGCTGAGTTATTAGTTCCTGGAAGCATTGGTTACACCAATGCTCTGGAATCCCTGTAATAGCTTGGTTTGATTTACTATTCTTGGAAGCCTTGGTTGGAAAAATGATCTAAAATCCCTTAGTGGGTTGAGGTACTAGTCCTAGAAGCCTTGGATGCAACAAATTATTTGGAAGCCCTCAAAGGCTTTGATGGAAGTCTATTTCTACCTACATTTCTATGAGTATTATATTGGATTATATGTGGTTTATGTGGATATGATTTTATGATTATTTCTACTACTATTATGACGGTTATTTATGTGTTTTGATAGAGGCTATGTAGGATTTCATCATGTTTTTGCTCGTAAACGAATGATCAATGTATCTACGACCTAATGGATGAAATGGAAGTTGATGTGTTGAGGCATCAATGTTTCTTAGTGATTCTCAACTACGTATGAGAACGCTATGCTCAGATCTCTTATTTACACTTATGGATTACATATTCATGTTATGTTTGACAAAATGCTTGTCATGGTTAGTAGGGGTCTAGTCAAGGTCTCATTCAAGTGATTGCATTTTCACTATCATTTCCTTTTTCATTTACTGTTATGACGGTATCATGAAATTCTAGGTAGTGACCTTAGCTCTGGGCCTCAAACTATGGCTTAATTCCCAGGTACACTAGCACAGAATTGAGAAAAAACTTGGACACTGGTAGGCAGGCTTGTGAGAGTGTCCAGAGGTCCCTAGACACTGGCATACCCATATCATGAGAGTGTCAAGAGGTCAAGTTCTCCAAAGGTTTAGTGGGTCCCAAGGGCAAGTTGCGTGAGGTTTTGGATTGGTTCCTGAGGGACCTAATGCTGATGTTCAATGTCTATATTATGTGTTTATATCGGTTCCACTTCCTTAATGTGAATTAGGAGGTTGAAAGAATATCATAGTGGCCTATTGTCACATGTTTACCCCGATTGGCTAGCTTCTTGGGTAGATTTGGGAGGACGGTGGTATCAAAGCATGGTTCACCCCTTAGACTAGATGGGTTTTGTGTTTTGTTCATGCATTCATGTCAGTTGCATGTGTGTCTCTTATTCTTGTATTCCATGTTCTTGTTTCATTTTCATGGTGTTGATCATGGTTGTAGTGATGTCGCCATGTGGAATTTGATGTTGTTCTTTTTGGATGCATCGTCGTGAGGGTATGACCATTTACATGTCATTATATGTCACTTACGTTTATCATTCTTGTCTGCTTGTTTACATTCTTGTATGCTTGGTTGTATCTATCATTCTTGTAGGTTTGGTTTCAATTGTTATTTGAGATGCTTGATCATGTGTGTTTATGCATGTGTGTCAATGGTTATGCATTAGTTATGCATTAGTTATGCATGGTCATGTTTGCATGTGGTCATGTGTACAGTGGTGTAATGGTTGTTGTGATGCATGAGGTTGTAGCATGTGTTGTTGTTAAGCTCATGCATTGATGACTTTACCCTAGATATAATGATGGTTGCATGGTCATATGCTTTTGTGTTATGTTTCTAAATGTTGTCATGATTATGTTATACTGTATCACGCTAATTTCTTGATCTTGTAGACAAAATATCCTTCCCGAGCCATACTAACATACCTTGGTTTATTGTGATTTGGTTTAGCTAACATGATATACCATGGAGGAAGAAATATCAAATAGCTATCTAGATGGTCGACTACAAAAACTTTCCCTATGAATCAGAAAAGCAGTGTGGTGTTGGGAACTCTTTAGATTTGGAAGTTACACTAAGAATATTAAAGGAAGAAACAATGGGTTGCAAGGCAAATAATGACAAAACCATGCAGGCACAAGAAAAACAAGTAGAGGTAAATGTAGTGATACTTTAGAGTTTGTTAGATTTCCAATGAGAGGGGCCACATCATATCAGTTATGAGCAGGAGAACAAAAGTAATGGGGCATATGGTAGTAAATATCATGGTGGTCACATGTTATATAGAGATGATGTAGTCATAGATGGAACATTTTTGGACACTCTGGATAGGAGAGGGAATAAGCACAGGTATTATCCTATTTCTGATTCAGATAGGCACTATAATTGTCATCATTATCATATTTATAGGAAGAGTGATAGGGTACTTTCCAGATGAGTTTAAGAAGGAAAAGCCACCTAATTTTGATGGATATGTGAAGAAACCACAAGATGCAGAGGCATGGTTTCTTGGCATGAGGAACTTCTTCATATTGCATCACTATTCATAGAACATGAAAGTTAGAGTAGCTACATTTAGTCTCAAGGGTAAAGTAGACATTTAGTGGGAAGAGGTGAAGAATGTTAGATGTATTCAAGAGGAGGATTTGACTTGGACTGAGTTTGAGTGGCTATTCAAGAAGAAGTATTTCTCAGAGATATACTTTGATGACACAACAGAGGTATTATCTCAGCTAAAGAGGGGATCGATAACAAATGATGAGTACACTAGAAGTTTCTTGGAGCTACTAACATATATACCCTATCTCATGGAGAAGAAGGCTAATATTTAGAAGATCATTAGTGGATTACCAATTGAGTTGAAAGAGAGGGTTGAGTTCGATGAACCTAGATCATTGGAGAAGTCTATATGAAAGCTAAGGAATTGCTATGAACAATCAAAGCACATATTTGAGACTAAGGCAGACTAGAAATATAATGCAAAGAACAAAGGAAAATGGGACAGAAAGCAGGAAAGACCTCAGGGTATAGATAATAAAGAGAATGTAATATCATCTAAGAAGTTCAGTGCATTAGATAGAGGATAGGAATTCCAATTAGGAGAAAAAAACACGGAGATAGGTTGGAAGCCTTTACAGTGTTGGACTTGGGGCAAAGATCATCGTAGGAGATATTGTTCACAGAATCAAGGTGGTATGCCTTAGATATATAGTGCACAGGATGCACAAATTATTGGGGATGTTGGTCAGAGTGTTCCTTGCATTTATGCAACATTGGATAAAAAATGGGTAGACCATCAGGAATCTATCATTGAGGTGGATGGTAAGATTTGTGACCAAGTTATTTCTATTTTAATTGACTCTAGATCTAATTATAGATATGTTAGCCCTAACTTGGTGGATAAGTGTGTTTTGGGTAAGGAATTACATGTAGAGCCTTGGTTAGTTCAGTTGGATACATTTACAAAGAAGCGAGTTCATCACTGGGTAAGAGCTTGTGCATTTGATTTGAATGGTATGCCTACTATAATACATTCACATATATTACCATTGGGATTATATAGTATGTTATTGGGCATGGATTGGTTTTATATTTATAGGACCATGATAGATGGTTATGAAAAACCTATAAAGTGCTTTGATGACAATGGAGAACCAAGAGTCTTATAGGGTAATAAAAAATCCACATCAGTTAGGATGGTGACAACTATGAAAGCAAAGTGTAGGTGCAGAAAAGGGTTTAAATTATTTGCAGTGCATATTTCAAGTGATAGAGGTAATGAATTTGGGGATGAAGATGTGTTGAGCAGGTACCCAGTTATTTTCTATTGATTTGGTATGAAGGGAAAATCCAACATCAAAAGCACCTACAGTATAAGCACACTTGATTTGGTTGAGTTGAAGCTATAGTTGAAGGAAACGTTAGAGAAGGGGTACACTAGACCAAGTGTATCACCATGGAGAGCATTGGTATTGTTTGTTAAGAAGAAATATGGAACTATCATATTATGCATTCAAGTGAGCAACAATGTTCTCGAAGATTGATCTGAGATCTGGATATCATTAGGTATGCATCAAAGAGGGAGACATTTACAAGACAACTTTCTTGACTAGGTATGGGAATTATGAGTTGGTTGTAGTTCCATTTGGTTTGACTAATGCTCCACCTACATTTATGTTCTTGATAAATAGTGTTTTGCATCTATATTTGGATAAGTTTGTTATTATGTTCATTGATGACATATTGGTATATTCTAAAAATGAGGAAGAGCATGTTGAGCATTTAGCAACAGCATTGATATTGTTGAGATAGCATCAGTTGTATGCTAAGCTCAAGTGTATTTTCTTTCAGACTGAATTACATTACTTGTGACATGTTGTCTCCAAGGAGGGCATTGGAGTAGATCTAGAAAAGATAAGAATGTTGATGAGGTGAGATATTTCATGGGTTTGTCAATCTATTATGGTAGGTTCATCAGGAACTTCTCATAAGATACTTACCCTATGACATCATTACAAATGAAAGGTAAGAAGTTTGAATGCACGGAGGAGTGCGAGGTTATTTTTGAGTAGATTAAGAAGTTGTTGACACATGTACCAGTGTTAAATATTGTATCGGGACAAATAGTTTGTTGTATGCACAAATTCTTACAAGAAAGGGCTCGGTGGATTCCTTATGCAGGATGGACAGGTGGTATGCTATGATTCGTGAAAACTGAATCAACACAAGAAAAAATACCCACACATGATCTTGAGTTGGCAACGATTATACATACGTTGAAGATATGGAGACACCATCTTCTGTGCAGGATATTTACATCGATGAGTGATCACAGTGACTTGTGGTAACTTGACCAACCGAATCAAAATGGTTGGTAGGCTTCCTAGTTGGCTATGATTAGTGAGTTTGATTTTGAGATCAGGTACATCAAAGAAAAAGAGAATAAAGTGGTAGATTCTCTTTGTAGACAGATACAGGTAAATCACTTAGCATCTATGATATCCTATGGGACAGACTTATAAGCTAGGATCTTGCAAACACATAAGCAAGATGTCAAATATATGGCTATTTAGGACATGTTGCAGCAGAATACATGTACATGTACAAGTGATAGTATAGGTACAGGCACAAGTGATAGTATAGGTATAGATACATGCAATGGTATAGGTATAGGTATAGGTGTAGGTGTAGGTGCAAAGGATGTCGAATATTGCCTTACAATAGATGGATTCATTAGATTCAAGGATAGGATATATGTGTCGGATAGAAGTGATCTCAAGAAGGTGGTATTGAGGGAGTTTCATGCGAAACCATATTCGGGTCACCCAAGTTATTAGAAGACATAGACAATAGTGAAGATATTTTATTATTTGCTGAACATAGAGAGGGATGTAGCAGAGTTTGTGGCTAGGTGTTTTGACTTTTAGTGTGTGAAGGCAGAGTGTAAGCATCCAAGTGGACTGCTACAGTCGATTGCAATTCCAGAGTGGAAATGGGAATTTATTTCCATGGACTTCATCATAGCTTTTCCGAGGATAGTGAGACAACATGATTCCATCATGGTTATTGTCGACATGTTGACAAAGGTTTCACATTTAATTCTAGTGAAGTCTACATTTTTAGATAGAAATGTAGCACATGCATTCATTAAAGATGTGGTTAGATTGCATGGTGTTCTAAAGAAGATTGTGTCAAACAATGATGTGAAGTTCACTTCCAAGTTTTTGGATTTGTTTGCAGGTTTGGGCACAGAGCTGGCCTTCAGTACAACTTATCATCCACATACACATGGACAGACAAAAATGGTCAACTGGATATTGGAAAATCTAATGAGGATGTATGTGATGCATAAAAAATGAAAGTGAGAAGAGTATCTTCCACTGCTAGAGTTCTCTTACAACAATGGGTACTAGGAATATTTGAAGATGAGTCTATTTGAGGTATTGTATGGGAAAAGTTGCAATACTCCCATCAGTTGGAGTGATCCAGTTAATAGGTTGTTGATTGGACTAGACATGTTGGCAGATATGGAACAAGAGATGAAAGTTATAAGAAATAATCTATAGGAGGCACAAAATAGTCATAAGAACTATGTAGATTGGAATGGGTTGTTCAAGAAGTTCCATGTTGGGGAACAGGTGTATTTTCATGTCTAACCAAAGAAGATGTCCTTATGGATTGTACCATGTGCCAAGATGGCGCCATGATTTTCTGGACCCTTCGATATTATTGAGATGATTGGTCTAGTAGCTTATCGTCTTGCATTGCATCCAATAGTGAAAGTCCATGATTTTTTTTGTGTCATTTCTTTTGAAGTATGTTAGACATGTTGATCATGTGATTGATTGGTCTGTATTATAGGTGGAAGGAGATGGAGAATTTCGGCCAGAGACTCGGTGTATATTGCATAAAAACATGCTCATGCTCTCGATGAGATAAATCGAACAATTTAAAGTGTAATGGAAGCAATTTGGGCCCATGAAGCTACATGGGAGATGGCGGATCAAATGTGGGACATGTATCCTTCCTTGTTTTCCAGTTGAGGAAAAGTAATTTCTGTATGGTGTCTTGGTATATGTCTTGGTATATATTTTAGCATATGTTTTGGAGGTGATGGTTTATGTACATATTTATATGGATGTAAATACTTCCATGAGCTATGTTATAAATCACCATTAAGCAGTATGGGTGCCATGTCATTATCATGTTGTGTTGTTATTTTTTCATGTTGGTTTGCTTCTCAGCATGTTGATCATTGTAAATACTGCAATGCGCTAAGTTATAAAGCTCCATCGAAAATATATTTTTCTTACAACAGTATTGTGGTTATAGATCTTGTTTAACATCGAGGACAGTGTTCCCCCAAGGGGGAGGGTTCTGTAACAGTCATGGCAATAATTCCATGTAATAAAAGTTAATAAAGGAAAAATAGAAACCATCGTTTATGGGACACTTATCCCAATCTAAATGTTGGGAAATGTCCTATAAATGGGGATCACTTATGATTGTTTAATCGCTAAGGAAATTGGCAAAGGAATTGACTAAGGCTTTAGAAAGGAAAAATGGCACTTTTGGTACATTATTTATGAAAATAATGAAAATTGTAGGTTTTAACCCCGTACAGAAATTACCTGCATACGAAATCTAAAACATAAAAAATAAACAATACGAGAGCATAACACATAAAACACATATACACAAAGATTTTCCACTAGATCCTAAAACAGGGACTACCAGCTTGATTTTTCATTATATTCTTTTCAATGTTACAATACATATTTATACATGTCGAAGCATCCAATACCATGGACCGAAAAACCATCACGTCCAAAAATATGGACCAA
Source organism: Pinus taeda (assembly GCA_000404065.3). Classification (NCBI taxonomy): domain Eukaryota; kingdom Viridiplantae; phylum Streptophyta; class Pinopsida; order Pinales; family Pinaceae; genus Pinus; species Pinus taeda. The sequence goes on along the minus strand of APFE031741391.1, from coordinate 1,362 downwards.
AAACCATAGGTAGGTTTGCCCAACCTAATATAGGGTCCAAAAAAAAATTCCCGGGGCGCTGTCCCCCTCAAACTCCCCAGATAGGGAGGCCTGCCTCCCCCACTACACAACGAAGAGGGGGCTCTGCTCCCTCTCTAACCCCTCGGTTTACTACGTGGATTAGTCATGGAAAGAATATAACACAACCCAACAATCTCCCACTTGTTGTTTTCTTTCCACTGGGGGCCACAAGAGAGCTTAGTCATTTTTCCAGCCCTGAAATTCCCATAGTTTCTCTACACCAAGAGAGCTTCTCAGAGTTCATAGATTTTGTCAGTCCATCTACAGTATTCTTCAAGGTGTCCACCTTTACCAGCAACACCTTTTTGTCTTCTATCATATCCCTCACAAAGTGATATTGAACATCAATGTGCTTTGTCTTTGAATGATAAGAAGGGTTCTTTGCCAAGAAAATTGCACTTTGGCTGTCACAGACTGTCCTTATAGCTCCTTGTACTAACCCCATACTTGAACACAATCTCTACAACCAAACTACTTCCTTGCTTGCATGAGTGGCTGCCATTTATTCTTCCTCTGTAGTTGATAGTGCCACTATAGATTGTTTTTTACTCATCCAACTGACTGCACCTCCAAATAGGTTAAATACATACCCACTTGTAGATCTGCTCTGATCCAGATATTCAGCCTAGTCTGCATCAACAAAGCCACGAATATCCAACACTCTGTCCAATCCTTGTCTTCCTTGGTAGCACAAACCATAATCACTAGTGTCATGCAAATACATGAAAACCCATCTCACTGTTGTCTAGTGATTCTTCCCTAGTTTTTACATAAACCTGCTCAATACTCCCACTGCATGTGCAATGTCTGGTCTAGTATAGACCATTGCATGCATCAAGCTACCGACTGCACTTGCATATGGAACATGGGACATGTCCTCTTCCTCTTCTTGTGTCTTGGGACACTGTTCAGTAGATAACCTCACACCTACAGGAATAGGAACCTTTACCGGTTTACTATCCTGCATATTAAACCTCTGCAGTATTGTCTTGACATACTTCCTCTGGTTTAACCGGAGCTTCCTCTTTGCCCGATCTCTTTTAATTTCCATGCCCAAAATATAGTTTGCAGCACCTAGATCTTTCATGTCGAATTTGGAGGACAATTGGGTCTTCAAATCCTGGATAATTTCTTTGTCATTTCCAACCAGCAACATATCATCCACATACAAGACCAGATAAATAACACGCTCACCAATTAATTTAAAATACACACAGTGATCTGCTTTGCTTCTGGTGAAGCCAAGTCCCCGTATAAATGTATCAAATTTCTGATACCACATCCTTGGTGAATGTTTTAACC
>APFE031741390.1:0-13142 GCA_000404065.3 Pinus taeda | reverse complement strand
ATGAAAAGTACTTTTTGCCTGCTAGAGTATCTAATACCTGATCGATAAAGGGTAAAGGAAAGTGATCCTTCAAAGTTGCTTTATTCAATTCCCTGTAGTCAATGCATACCCTCCATTTACCATTAGTTTTAGGTACTGTAACTAAAGGAGAAACCCATCAGCTATCTGAAATTGGATAAATGAAGTTTACATTGAGTAGTTTTTGGAGCTCTTCTTTCACTATCTCCCTAAGGTTTGGATTCATCCTTCTCTGAGGTTGTTTGATTTGTATACTGTTTTCCTCAATGTAGATGTGATGAATGCAAGTCTTAGGGTCAATACCTTTCATATCAGTATACTCCCATGCAAATGCAGTAGAATGTTTTTGCAAGATTTTGGTTAGCTCTTCTTGTTGTGATTTTTCCAAGTTTTTGTTGATATTCAATGTTTTACCTGGAAAGATCTCAGTGGCGGAACTACCAAACTCTTCCATAGAGTAAAGATACATTTGTCTAGATGATAGATACTCAATGTCAGAATCTAACTGAAATTGTGTGTGGTCATATTCTGAAGATGTTTCAAAGTTTTCTAATGTGTTCAGAATTTGACTATGTTCACTGATTTCAGAAATGGTAAAGATAGGTTGTATAGTGTCCTCATCATCGACCCATTCATTATCTACTACTTCTGCAATTTCTTTTTTTGGACGATACAGATTAAATTTCTTTGTCGAATTACCATCAGAAATATACATATCCCCAGATCTACAACTGATAAAAGCATCAGCTGTGGCTAGCCAAGGTCTTCCTAAGATGAATGGGTGCCCTCCTAGATTACTCTTGGGAGTTAAACTCATGAAATCCACTGGATATTCGCAAGAATCTAAGGAGACCGAAATGTATTCTAATACACCACCTGGTTTGATAATTGATCGATCTGCAAGTTGCAATAGAGTAGGTGTAAAGAGAAGATTAGGAAGTTTTAGCTGTTCCATAGTCTGTCTACTCATAGTGTGGATAGCAGCCCCTAAATCAATCAAAGTATTTGGAATTTCTACCCCATTGATATGTGTTTTCACAATTGGACTATCGGGATCTACATACTTCTGCATGGTAATTTTTCCCATCATGATATCTGCAATTTTTTCTACCAGGTGGATTCTTCTTGTATCGCTTGGTTTCCTTCTTGGTCTTTTGAGACTCAACTCCTTTATTGTTTTTGCTAGAATAGGAATCTCTCTAATGGCTTGTAACAAGGGAATCTTGATACACACATTCTTTAATTCATCTAGAAAATCATAGTCAGGCAACACGATTTGTTTTTCCACTCCTTTATCAATTTGTAATCTTTCAGGAAAAGGAGGCGTGGATGAAGATGTAGGTTGCTCAACTATAGGAGTTGTGGGGGTTGGCTCTTTTTCTTTTTCTTCTTGAGTGCTTGGGTTTTGAAGAGATGCTTCATAACCTTTATTGGCTTTAAGAGAATCTTCCTTAGAAATGCTTTGATTTTGAGCATCTATAGAAGGCTTGTCTAAAACTCTACCAGATCTTAGTTGTACATCATTGAGAGGAACAATCATATAGGTAGGAAATTGTTGTACTTCTACCATGTAAGCATTTTGAGGGTTTTTATTATTTGGATTTGGCAATGGCTGGGAAGGTAGTTGATTTTTCTTTTGTTGGAATGGAGGCAAGAGTTGGGGATTTGGATTCTGTTGAGAAGGTTGTTGTTGTTGTGGAAATGGCAATGAAAGTTGTGGATTTTGATTTGGAAGTTGTGGAGCTTGTTGATTTTGAAAAGATGGAGGATATTGATGAAATTGAGCAAATCTCCCATAAGGATTTTGCATACCTTGTACCCATGATTGAAATGAATTTTGAGGTTAAGACCAAGGTTGTTTCCATGGATTCCAATTTGGTGGGGGTTGAAAGTTTGTGGGGTTGTTAAACCCTTGATTTTGTTGCCCCTGCCAAGGTCTCCTTGAAACAAAATAGAGAGACTCAATTGAATTTGGGTCTTCTTGAAAGACAGCTTTGAGCCCAAGAATTGAAGGACAATCCTTGGTCTCATGGCTTTCTGAACAAATCATACATGTTTCTACAAATTTTACATCCAAAGGGCATTCCCTTAGAGCATGTTTCTTCCTACATTTTGGACAAAAGATGGCCAAAGCTTCAGCTTCTGCTTTCTGCTTGTTTTGTATCTTAAGGGTGTCTAGTTGCTCACTAAGACTGCCTAAAATATCAGTTTTGAACTCATCAAGCATGTTGCCAATCTCAGCCCTACTCACTGATCTAGTTGCCGATTTGTTTACTCTAATGAGAGAAGGATCTCTAGGCCCTTTTCTAGTTTTAGATTTTCCCCTTGAGAGATGGATACATAGTTCTACTATATCATGAAGTGGAAGTTGAGATATATCTCCTTTCCCCATCATGTTCAAAATATCTATCCATTCATCTCTAATGGCTTTTAATAGAAGGGCTTTCAAGGTTTCCTCATCTAGGTTATTCATTTTTGCTCTTTTCAGGTTGTATTGAAATCTTTCAAGTAAATCCTCTAAATTTTCATCTTCTTTTTGCACCATTTTGAATACCTCATCCTTATGATTGGTGGGCATACAATAGTCCAGGTACTATCCAAAAATGTTTGTTTCATATCATTCCAAGTCCTAATAGATTGAGTGACTAATCCCATGAACCATTTTAGAGAAGCTCCCTTCAATGTTGAAGGAAACAATTTGAGTTTTTGAGAGTCTTCCATATAATCATAAGTTTGGCACACGACTTCAAACTCAAATAGAAATGTTTCACGATCCTCACTTCGCAACCTATAAAAGTTTGGGAGGATAGATGGTGAGATGTTTTTCATTGTTGTTCGAAATTCCTCACCAACTATAGGAAATCCAAATGAGTTATCTCCATCCCTATTTCCCCCGTTGTTACCTCTACCTCCTCCATTGTTTCCTCCTCCTCTACTTCTACCTCTACCTCCTCCAAATCCGTTTACTACTTCCTCTGTCATGATAGTTTCCTCAGAGATTTCAGAGTTCTCTAGTTCTTCTACTAATGGCGAACGAGGAGGAATTTCTCCCTCTTCTTCTTCAGGTGATTCTACTTCCTCGATTACAATGTGTTTTCCTGTAGAAAGAAAGGATCTTTTCCTAACTCAGATTCGGTGGATAGTGTGGGAGAGTCTCCTAATTCAACTACTGCCTCTTGAATTCCAGGAATCCTAAGGCTAGGAGTGTGAATTGGAGATGATGGAGGTGTATCTTGTCTATAACTTGAAGTAGATGGAGTTGTAAAAATCGAACTCTTGGCCCTAGCTATAAACCTTCCCCTAGAATCTCTTTCTCTATGCATGTCATTTTTTTATTTTTCTTCAAGTCGGGCTAATAATTCTCTTTCTGATCTTCCATATCACTCTAGGTGCAAGAAGAGAACATACTCAAGAAATTACTGAACCAATAACTCTCTTTTCTGATCCTCCAGGTCACATGCAATAGGAGAGCATACTTTGAGAAGTCATCAATTTTTACCTTCCTTGAAATTTTGTTGTTGTTTTTTTTTTAAGAAATTGGCTACCTAGTTTCACTTCCCTGGCAACGGCGCCAAAATGTTTGGTCAATTTAGTGTGTCCTAAATTTCTATATGAATTTTCAATTCGGGATTCGTAAACTGCTGAATTGAAGTGCACTATATATGCAAGATAACCGATTTCTTACTTCTTTGTCGTTTTTGATTTTTGGTTTGTTTTTGGGTTTATCTTCTTGTTGATTCCCTAATGTGAGATGGCAATTCTAAAAATCAAGTATGGATATAAGTGTTCAAGGGCAATGGTGACCTTTAAAATAATTTCCAAATTTCAAAGTTTTCAAAAAGGTTTTCAAACTTGCAATGATGAAATCAATTACTAAGAGAAAATAAAAATGTACCTAAATTCTAATTAAACCAAACAGTGAGCTAGTGACTATGAAACCCAGTATCCTTGCTGCTGTATAAAAGGAAAACTAAACTCAAAGCAATTCAAAAACTGTAAGCAAAGTAAACTAAATCATATTACATCAACTCATATTTTGACCCTTCACCATTCGACTCGCTCTGGCTATAGGAGGTAACCATAAAAAAATTGAGTAATCTGATATCTAAATTGCATAAAATGAAACTAAGATCAAACTACGCATTCATACTTCAATCCCTCACCATTCGACTCGCTCTGGCTATAGGAGGTAACTGAAAATGACATGAGCAATCTAATCACTAACTTGCAAAAACAAATAAACTAATATCAAACTACGCATTCATACTTCAATCTCTCACCATTCGACTCGCTCTGACTATAGGAGGTAACTAAAAATGACATGAGTAGTCTAATATCTATCGTGCAGAAAAGTAAATGAACAAAACAAAACTGAAAGAAATAAACAGTGCTGGAATTAGAACTAAGAAAACAAATCAGCAGAAGGACAAGATAATTCCATCATGTCATTAGTCATTAAAAAGAAATGTGCACTTGCCCAGGCTATCTATTAGAACCTGAAATAAAGACACTGATCAGTTAACAGTCATTAGAAAGCATAAAAGAAACTACGGACAACAATCAACATGAATACCATAAGCAGTGTAATATATACAAGCAAACGATTATGGCATTAGGAACATAAATGAAGAAAGCATGAAACTGTACAATAATTACAGAACCTTGGTGTACAGGGGCCCTCTGCAACCTCGGCCAATCAGAAATCAACCACGAATTGAGTTTAACAACAATGTCTTCTCATGTGTTAAAATGCAGTCATAATATAAGGATTAAGTCACGACACAGTGGCTCGTAAAATAGTCAAAATTACATACCAAGAAGCTAGATCCTATGCATATGAGAATGCTTTATTTATAACAGGAAATGACACAACTAATTCCTAAGATCCGCGCTGATAAACAAACACGTGAATGACCACGTCTGGAAATCTAGCAATATGGTAGCCGTGAAAATTAAATCCAAGGAGGGTGGCTGTTAAATTTGGTTAACGAAGCAGTCCATAGGTGTTAGCACGCCTCCTGGGATTTAGGAATTTGCCACGCAAGTCTTCACGTGGTGAAAAATAGAGTTCTGCCACCGTAAAACTCTTAGGTTGACCACCGCTTGACTGTCTTTGACCACGGTCTTCTGTGAGTGATTCGGATGAACCAAGGGGACTCGTTCCATGTCCACATCATTTGAAACTTGCCCATGTGGCCGGATTCTCCAGTAGACACTTGTAACATAGACTTCAACAAAAAGGCTGCAGAAAGTTGAGCTAGCTACGAAAAGTGACAAGATTCCGCAACTGACTGAGCAAAAATCTAAATCAAACAGCAGTCACAAGACATAGTTAGGAAACCATTTTATATGCTCTTTTTAAACTAATATGCAATGATTTGACAGCTTGGAGGTTCAGGTAACTGGAAAAAAAGGCTAAAAAGGTGTATAGGGAAGATGCAAGTTTGGGACTCAACAGGTAATTAGAGGGAAAAAATGTCCTTTAAATAATTTGTGTGTTATGATAATTTTATTTATTTATTTTTAATTGAGAGAAGGAATTTAGGAGGGATAGACTTTTAATTAATTTAATTTAATAATGTACGTGGTGTCCCTGACTCTTTCCATAATGCATTTATATTAACCTTGTAACTCCATAATAAAAGATATGACATTATCGAAAATACCACCATCATGATAATCATACGTGTGGAGTGAGACAATGTCCAAAAATATTATAATGAAGCATGTGAAACCAACTTGTGTCTCCCATCATTATAAAAAATATGTACCATAATAAAAAACAAAGTGTTGCCCCCAAAAAATACACCAATGTCACAAGTATGAAAGAACTGCAAGTAAAATAAAGTAAAAATCATGATAACATAGAAAAAAATAAAACAACTTAGGATCTTTTCTTGGACCAACCAAGTAAATGGGTCTCCTTGCCTTCTTTTTACTTTGTCCTTATGTCTTCAGATGCATGTTAATAAAGGATATTTTCCTCCCCCCTCCTCCTTCAACTCTATAATGTAATAGTGAGTATGAGATGAGGTGGCTTCACAAGGAGAGTGTATAGGTGTAGCAGGAACGTGAAGTTTTCCCAATACAAACTATGCAAGGGAATCAAGGGGATGATGAGCATGAAATGAAGTAGTATGAGATAAGGTAGATGGTACCCAAGGAGGGGTAATAATAAATGAATAGAGTGATGAGAAACGGTAGGCCAATGAACAAGTCTGGATGTAGGCCTGATTGGGTTGGCTTCCTAACCATCATTTTGTGCTCGCTGCTACTGGGGTGCTTGAGGTTATGGAAATTCCATTATACTTGGGTGAGGTAGAGGCATGTTCTGAGATGCACATGGAGTAGTAAGAGGAGGAGGAGGGCCTCCAAAGTAAAAGTTCCTAGTTTGAGTTAACTGAGTGAATTCCTCAAAAGATGCATCCGGTTGAATAGAAAATCTAATCCTCTTATTTCTATTATCCCTCAATGACATGTTAGTCCTTTTGTTCTACCCCTTATGTTTCCCCTTGAACCTCTACTAAAAAAGTTCATGGTAAACTATGCAACCATAACATTGATGAAATTAATATAATGAAATAACATGTCATTTTAAATAAAGTTTCCCATAATGCTAGAGTATTTCAAATATACACTCCAGAAAAATATGTAATAGTAGAAAAGGAACTTCCATGCATGGATTTAAGACAAATGTAATAAGATCATGTGTGCTGATATGGTAAAATATTTTTATACTCATATAAGTTTCTTAATCAAACCATAAAGATGTATGCAAGAATAATGTGTAAGGCAATTGATTTTTGAGATATTCCCCCTTTGGATACATCACAAGTCAAAGTATGACCACTGTATACATATAACATAATATGCATAAAATGTCCCTTATGAAATGAAATGGGAAACATATAAAATCTTTGTAGCCGGGTGAAAGTCAAGTCAACATTGATGAGTTCTTTCCATACAAGTGTCAACAACATGTTTATAAAATAATGCTTTAACTTGAAATATTTGGCTACCTACAAGTAAAGTGGACCCATATTTGGCCTTCAATGCATAAAAATATTTTAAAAATTGTCCATAATGTTTTGTAGATGAGGGGCACTGTCATCAACATAGGAAATGACAACTAATATGTATGGAGTGGAGTGATCCCACCATTTATAGATGGTCATTTAATTTTTTGAGTGACCAATTCAAAATGAAAATATATGTAGAATAAATGAGAGAATAAACTCGTCATAATTTACGTTATGGATGGGCCTTGACATTACCATTTAAGAACTTAGAGGCACGGGGTGATAACATGTGTCTCTGAATGAACTAGTATGGCATAAAGCTAAAATGAGTCATGACACACTGCATGAAAAGGAATTGAAAGATAGTATAACCTAAATATAAATGATAAAATAAAGGTGTGCCCAATACTAAGACACAACCTAGAGAGAAGGGAAGTCATGCTATAATATAATTAAGATTGGAAAGTTATTTTATATTCCAAGGATTATATATTTGTTTTCATAAAATCAAATATGGGTTATAGTGGATCTTTCATGCTGGTTCATATGAGTTTTTTTTTGTATCTTGACGAGGCTACAAATAATTACCATAGGATCGTAACAATATGGTATGATATCTAAGTAAAACAAGTACATGGGCTATTGAGACTTGGAACAGGTATGAACCAAACCATTTTTATAAACAAGGAATGATCAAATGAGTAAGAGTGTAGACTGAATTGTTTCTCAGAACCTAACCATGTTATCCATGAGCAGTGAGGCTATGTGTCAATGACCACTCTTGTAAAAGATTTGCACTGAACTCAATCACAAAATTGTGAGCTAGGGAAAGAAGCAACCAAAACTTAGTTGAACGATGGGATACAAACTTCATTACCCATAAATATAAAAAATAACATAGGCTGTCATGCTCTGAGGTCTGATTTGTTTGAGAACCTCACCATATTATCCATGACTTCAAGAATACAAGGACAAGATTATGTCAAAATGGATTGAGAGTTTATCACATGGGATTGGGATGTATGGTAACCCAATAACATGACAAGGGGAGGAAAAATTAGAACTCAATCTATACATGTAACAAAGACTGTGCATGGAGTAACAAAGTCAACACCCCTTCTTTTATAATCTCTGGTAGTATCAGTCATGGTGCTAGGATGTATTTGATAAGTCAATATAGGGACGTATTGAGATGACAAGTGAGGCTATAGGTCTATGAACACTCTTGTAAAAGAGTTGCATTGACCTCAATCATAAAATTGTGAGGTAGGGAAAGAAGCAGAAAAAACTTAGTTGAACGATGGGATACAAAATTCATTACCCATAAATATAAAAAATAACAGAGGTTGTCATGATCTGAGGTCTAATTTGTTTGATTCACGACTGAAAGCTCAATAGACATATAAGGGTTTTGGGTCATGGATCTAGGTAGCTCCGGACACAAGCAGAAGTCCCAGAAGACTAAAAAAGGGTCAAAATTCAGAATAGTAAGAACACTCACAAACTAGCACCAGATTGAAGTGCTCGTCACCCTGATTCCAACGGTGTGAACAACACTCAAATACAAGCTCGTATGAGGGAGAAATATCTAGTCAAAGTTTTGGTCAAAGTTGGGCTGTGGGCAAGTTTTAAGTGTCCTACAAATTCACATCAACCGACATGGGAACTTAGCTCTCGAGAGCGGGTGAAGTTGTTGGATGCATAATTTGTCTAATAACCCTTATATTAGACAAATTCGAAAATAACCTATTGTTATACAAAAATAAAAAAATATATTAAAATAGATGGCAGGCCATGACCTCCTCCACCCTCATCGGACCCAAAATCGTGTAAACAAATTTTTATTAAAGATGGGCTAGTGGCCATGACCTCGCCAGACTCCCAACCACCAACTTGCACATCACATTACGTTCATATTAAATGACGGTGGGCGGGCCACCTCCGGTGGACCTAGCCCACACCCCCACAACACCAAACATATGTATATAGTTATGGGTTGGCAGGAATCAAACATGCCCGGCCACATGGCCGGCCTGCTCCACGGGCGACCCAACCCAAACTGCATAGTTATCACACCACCAAACAACGGTGCCCGAAAAATACATGGACTGAAACCGTTCACACATTAAAACCGTGCCCATATATATATATATATATATATAACGATTAACAAAAATGCAGTCTATTTTGGAGAGGGTAGGGTTTGAACCTGACCCACCTCCATACCATCCGCCCACAAAAGCAACGGCCAATAGGGCTCCTCATTGATTCCTCTGCCAATGAAATCATATATATATATATACTCGACTTTCATTTGCACGGCGAGAACGAAGGTGGAATAGGGAACGAAGAGCGGAATGGAGGCCGATAACAGAGTTTTAAATGATGGAACTCCGAGCCAGGGCAAAGATGGAACCATGACACAATTTTAGGAGGCAAAATGATGGCACACTTTTCAAGACAAAATATTTGCAGAGAACCTTAAAGATTCCACGGGAAGGTAAAAATTCATTTTATCAGAATGTAATCAAGTTTACAGTCATTTTTCTCAGATTTTCACAGGGATCGCAATGGCGAGGTCAGATTCACCTTTTGAGCAGCAAATTTGCAGATTCTCAGTTGAGGAGAATCTTCGAGAATATTGAGGGAATCTTCTAGATTCCTTGGAGGCTAAAGTTTCCCAGATTCAGAAAACAACCAACTTTATACTCATTCTTCTCAGAATTTCGCAAGAATATCAATGGTGAGATCAACTTCTTGATTTGAGTTGCAGATCTCTAGTCAACCCGAAGGAGGGAATCTTTGGGGAATCACGAGGGGATTTAAAAGATTCCTACAGGCCCAAATTTTTCTGGTGTCAGAATTCAGAAAATGGATAGTCGATTTACACCTCTCGATGACACAAATTCAATGGTACAGTTAGTTTGTTCAGCTGAGCCTTTTATTTTTTGGCCATTTTCCAGATTGGACCGATGGTGTCAGATTTTAGAGTGTGGACAGTCGATTCTATGTCATGTGACACCATGATTTTGATGGTGCATTAAGATCCAGCAGTTGAGTATTCTATTCTTAAGCTAGCAACAACTTTGAGATATATGAAGTGTTGTTTTCATGTACTTCTTTAATCATTTGCTATGAGATGTACTATGTTATTTCAATTCCTGCTTGATGTATGATGCAGAATATTTGTGTCTATTTCATGTGAGATGTATTCATCATGGATTGTTATGTATGTGCTGATTGAGATCCATTTGTTGCCATGATGGTGGGATACTCATTGTCACCATGGGTGTTTTGGTTGAGATCCCTTTGATGCCATGATGTCGGGATACTCATGATCACCATGTATAAGTTTATGTCACGCTGATAGGAGGTCTGTTGTAAGTGATAGTTCCTGTAGCGGAACGTATCATGGAGAGCCTTTTCCACTCATGTAGAGGGCACATTTCCTTGTATGAAAGAAAACATAGTCCATGTACATCTTCACCATTTACAACACTGAATGAAGTAGCCAACACCATCTTGACACCGGGCCTAGAGACGTAGTCCACACTGGACGAACTACATTATCAACGTCTTGTGTTTTATGTTGCTAACTCTTGTCATGTTCCCTCTTATTTACAACATGCATATATGTTCTTTTATGATCTTTTAAATGAAATTCTAACAACATCACGAAAGTAAAGTATCTTGGTTAAATCTGGGAGTTAAGTCAACTTGGATCAAGTTGGTATCAGAGCGGTCTTCACGTGGATGTGAATTGCGAGCATGAACAATGGAACGTGCAATGATGGAGGATGAAAAAGTGATGTACGAGACCATGCTTAGAGTTTGCAAAAAGGTGGAAATAATGTATGAAGCTCTACAATAAGAGACATAGGAAAAACTATGATTGCATCTTCAGTTGTGAGCCACGAAAGAGGCCCTAGAAGAACTGAAGCACAACAACCAGAGTCTTCAAGTAGAGAATGCTAAATTGAAGATGCGTCTACAAGAAGAGAAAGAGGAGAAACACAATTTGTTATGACAACTACAAGCTAAGGACGAGGCCTTGGAAAAGCTGTAGCATGACCCATGTGAGGTAAAAAGTAATTCTCTGACTTCATGTATGTTTCTTGATTATGATTTTGCTGCTTTTGAAAGTCATACCACATGAATTGACTCCAAAGTGTTGAAGAGAATGGGGTATGAAGGAAAAGGCTTGGGAATTAATGACCAAGGAATTGTCAACCCCATCAAAGTAGAAGAATTACATCGTCAGACAGGACTTGGGTATGTCGGGAAGGAATTTGGGGAATGCGCCAAGATAGCCAGCGAACCACCAACAACCAATGATGAGAAGCCCTTATCAGTTCTTTCCAACTCAACAATGGAGGTAAAATATGTTGATTTCCCTTCAGTTTCATCTTCACATAGTATAATTTCTGTTTGAAATGTGGAGATACCAATTATAGGGAAAAACATGAGGCTCCTTACCAGGATGAGGTACAAGAAGGAAGAAGAACTTGGTGTTAATAGCCAAGGCATTACTCAACTATTGGAGGTTGTGTAGAGACCTTGATTTGCAGGTTTGAGATACAACGAATGAGAATGCTTGAAGGTGTCAGATGCTTCCGAGACATTGTTGAAATTGTCAAGGAAAGAGAATGATGGGAACACATCCCCATCATCCCATGGAAGTTTCCATTGTAGGGAAAGAGATTGGGAAAGCTCTCATCGCCATACTTACACTAGAGACAACAAGGAAAGGTATAACAAGTCTCAATATTCGAATGTTCATTTCGATTACAACCATGTTGTTAATGATGAATGTAAAACATGGCATCAAAATACATGTACTTTCTGTGGATTACATAACCATACATATGTTGAGTGCTTGAAGAGAATGGCAACACGAAAAAGGATGAGGCATGAAATACCCTCTCAACAATAGGCACAGAAGTAGGTTAAGCAAATCTAGAGGAAGAAGACCTATTGCAGCCATTGTGATAGAGGTGGTCGTCAAAGAGCCACATGTTGGAGGCTCCATCCAGAGCAGTGCCACAAGGACAAAACATCCATGCATGAACCAAGTGAAACAATTGTTCGACAAGAAAAACCACCACAGGGGGATGAACCATTCACATCTATAAGTGAAAAATGGTTTCTATATTTTTAGCTTGTCATGGTCATGATTTTGTAAATCATTTGTTACATTTAAAATGTAAAAGTGATGATGTGTTTTCCATCACTTGTTGCAACAACAATAATGTCTGGTCTTATTTTATGTTGCATTTTAAATTGTGCAATGATGATGTGTTTTACGTCACTTGTTAAAGAAACAATAGTGTTTGGCCTTATTTTTGTAAATCATGTGTTGCAGTGATGATGTGTTTTCCATCACTTGTTGAAGCAACGATGATATTTTGGCCTTGTTTTCATTACTGAGGTATTGTTTCCATTTTGATGTAAACTTGACCACCGCGTATGTGTTATAAACTCATGGCAAGTATGGGATGCTTGGGTCATTAGTTGGTCATGTAAATTAAGCATGTAATTTGTAGAATTGTAATACAGGTTTGCAAAGGGTGCATGTGTTAGCGCATCGCTTATGGCTCCAAAGGACAAAGGTGAAGGGGAAGGAAGGGTGACTTATCAGACATTTGTAAGTGAAGACAAGGTACAAAGAAGTGGAAGATTATTTTCATGCTTTTGGAGGACCATATATTCCTCAGTGGGGAGGATTGATCTAGGTGGCTCCAGAAACATGCAAAAGTCCCAGAAGACTCAAAAAGGGTCAAAATTCAAAGTGGCCAGAACGCTCCCAAACTAGAAATAGATTGAAGTGCTCGTCGCCTTGATTCCAATGGTGTGAAAGACACTCAAATCCGAGCTCATATGAGGGAGAAATATCCAGTCACATTTTTGGTCAAAGATGGGCTATGGGCCAGGTTTAAATGTCCTACAAATTCACCGTCAACCGGCATGGGAACTTAGGTCCTGAGAGTGGGTGAATTTGTTGGATGCATAATTTGTCTAGTAACCATTATATTAGACAAATTTGAAAATAACCTATTGTTATACAAAAATAAAAAAATATATTAAAAGAGATGGTGGGCCATGACC